>BJCN01317823.1:0-12024 GCA_018326445.1 Flaveria brownii
GTATCGTTGACATCGCCTTCTTGTCAATGTATGCCCAATTATTCGGTACTGGTGTAGGAGGTGGTTCTAAAGCAGCATCTAACTCCTTCTGTATCAACAAATCTTTAATTTGCATCTTCCACCATCCAAAATTTTTCCCATCAAATTTATCAATCTTAATTTTACCGTCCTCTTCCATTAATAACAAATTACCAAATAACTACTAACCAAACAGGTTCGTACTGCTAAGTGGTAATTTATGGAAGTAATATACGAAAGCAAGAAACTTATCTTTTTCAAGCTTTGAACGGCGATAAACAACCAAGTTGTGAATGATGAAGACTTTGTAAAAAAGTGCAGGGGTCTCTTTTGTCAATGAGGAAACTTGATTTTTTTTCCCTTAAAAAAAAGAAAGGAACGACCTGTTCTTTCCTCCTCCTTGCGCACACACAGAGAGGCGGCAGCAGGTGAGCGGCGAGCAGCGGCGGCTCAGCCGGCGGTGTCTTCTGCGATCTCTGATCAGAACGCTAACTCCGATTTCACTCACCAGGTACCTTCTCTCTTCACCTTTTTTTCTATTCGTGTGAGTCTGTCAAGAGCCTGATGCTCTGATACCAGTTGATAGGATATCAATAAGTAAGAACACACACGAGCACACAATAATTTAAGTAGTTCGGTTTAAACTGACCTAATTTAGTGTATAATTTTTTTATTTAGATATAAACATAAGTAACTGTCTATATTAGCTGCAAGTGCGCGTTAGTTAGGTATATTGGGACCCCGGTTCAAATCTCATCTTTTGTGTTTTTTTTTGTTCTTTTGCTAGTAAGGTACGGGAGCTAAACTTCGTACTTAAGTGTATTTGGTTTTCAAATACACTTATGTAACGAGACCTAAAGCAAATTAAACTTGTCATTTTTATTTTCAAATACACTTATGTGAACATGAAACCATAATCCAAAAGCAATGTCACCAATAAAATTGAAGCACGAAGTTCAGCTCCTGAACTTTTGACTCATGGCTTTGGGATGAGCGTTGACCAAAGCCATGAACACTTAATCAATAATGATATGCCGTATTAAATTAAGGGAATTATCTCTACATTTAACTACAAGACACATCTACATCATGTATACGGGTCCAAAGTCCGTGCAAGTTGAAAACTGGTTAAGACAAAATCCATTCGGCTAGAACCTAATATGGTAAGCCCCAAATTTTTGCTTAATAAATTAAAACTCACAAGGATGAAGTTAATCCTACTAGCAATAATCTAGTTGATAAACGACAAATGAAGATAAACACGAAGACAATAAAAATATTTGGGTCTAGAGAAATACAGGCTCAACTCCACACAATCAAACCACCTATTTGCAAGTGATAACAACCTCACTTAGCATCTCTTGCCTTCTTCCTTGTATGTTTTTGATAGCATCTTTAGCTTTCTTACATGTCTTTAATGGCTCATACAACTACTCTTAAGGAGCCTTTTTTACTATGCCTAACCTCTTATCTCCTATATTTAATAATATGTCTTAAACATGTCACTTGATTATCATGTATAAATCACTGACTTGAGCGTGAATGTGTGGTTCTTGGGCTCGCCTCAACATCCGTTTTAACAACTTATTTGTTGTTATAACTCAGATCCAAGCTCTGGATAGCTATAGGCACGGTTCAATCCAACATAAGCATGACCCAGATTTAATTGTAGGATCAATGTTCTAAGCCTCTTAATACCAACAAATTTTGGTATAAGAAAATGTTATTTTGTGGTCTAACATATATATTCAACCGACTTAACAAATGACGCTTGTTTTGACATATTCTAAAATTACACATGTTCACTTTTTTACTATTTTAAAATTAAATGTAAAGAATTGACACTAAAATTAGAAAACGGGTGCTCCCCTTGAAGGCTTTGATGCGAACACAGAGACACCAAATCACACTTTTTGATCACCCCACTCTCATCCTGTAAGCAATTTCAATTCATTTGTTAGCATCAACAACCACCAACTAACAAACATTACACTAAAAAGGTAAATTAATTTAATTATTTTTTTAGTGAATTAGACAGAAGAGAGAATGCTACTACCAAAATTCTTTATGCAGAGGGTCAGAATAAAAACTTTTATGCATTCGTTAACCACCCTGGTCAAAACGTTTTTTTTACCAATCAATGACAAGTTTGAAAACAACTAACTACTAATTGTTACATTTGATCTCATGTTTTAAATCATTTAAAATCCTTTATGTTGAGAAATCGAACACACGAATTGAACACTTTGAATCAATAAAACATAATCGATTTCAATGATTACTTTGATTACAATCAATTACACAAAGAAGAAGAATACAAAACAAATTGAGATTTTATTCTTGACCTACACACCTCCTGATTTTATACCTAAATCAGGTTGTTAACGGTAATTAACAACCCCATAACTGTTACTAATACAACCCTCCAAATATGAAGTAATGACACAATCACCCCTTGTACTTACCAGACAACACAATACAAAGGTAAAACTATATCGGTTGATCACAAGTTGACTTCATTACACTAATATAACAATAATCTCCACCTTGAAGCCAACTTTAATCAACACATCTCTCAACCAATACCCAAAGCAATCAAACAAAACTAAAACTTAGATATAGGTAATGCTTTAGTAAAGACATCTGCAGCATTCAGCTCAGTATCCATTTGAGCAACCTCAGCTTCTTTAGAGCTGATAATCTCTCGAATAAAATGATACTTAACCCTGATATGCTTAGTCCTCTCATGAAACACATAGTTTTTGTTAACTGAACTGCACCTTGATTATCACAATACACAATTGCATCACCAACTAACCCCAGATCAGATGCAAACCTTCTTAACCATAATGCTTCTTTCATTGCTTCAGTGAGTGCAATATATTATGATTCTGTGGTAGATAAAGCAACCACAGATTGTAATCTAGCCTTCCAGCTTACAAGATTACCAAGAACTTTAAAAGCATAACCTGTTATAGACCTTCCCTTATCCAGGTCCTTTGCATAGTCTGAGTCTACATACCCAGTGACAGTCTTACTTGACAATCCTTCCACCCCATACACTAGCCCATAATCTCTAGTTCCATTCAAATACCGTAGCATCCATTTTATTGCATACCAATGACCTTTACCTGGGTTAGCAAGAAACCTGCTCACAATACTCACTCCATACCCAATATCTGGCCTACTACATACCATGAGATACATTAGACTCCCTACAACATTTGCATAAGGTACTCGAGACATATAGTCAACCTCTTCTTTTGTTAGAGGACAATCAGCATTAGACAACTTAAAGTGCTGAGCAAAAGGTGTACTTACAGATTTACTCTTATCCATGTCAAAATTCTTTAACACCTTCATCAAGTAAGCCTTCTGAGAAATTCTCAATTATCTACAGCTCTGGTCTCTAGAAATTTCCATACCAATAATCTTTCTAGCTTGACCAAGCTGCTTCATCTCAAACTCATTCATCAAGAGTTGCTTAGTAGCTTCAATTTCACCTCTATCTTTACAGGCTATCAACATGTCATCTACATACAATAATAGATAAACACATTGACCTCTGGTATATTCCTTTAGATACACACAACTATCATAATCACTTCTCTTAAACCCATGACTTGTTATATAGTCATAAAACCGTTTATACCATTGCCTTGGAGACTGTTTTAGTCCATACAAGGACCTTTTCTGCAAGCAGACTTTCTCATTTTCATCTTTTAACTCAAAACCTTTAGGTTGAGTCATCAAGATCTTTTCATCTAAATAACCATGTAGAAAAGATGTCTTCACATCTAATTGCTCCAACTCTAGATCTTGGCAAGCTACTATTGACAATATCATCCTTATGGATGTGTGTTTCACCACAGGAGAAAAGATTTCTATATAATCCACTCTAGCTTTCTAAGTATACCCTTTGGCCACCAATCTAGCTTTGAATCTAGGAGGATCACCAGGAAAAGCCCTATCCTTTAACTTGTATAGCCACTTACAGGCAACCAACTTATGATCCACTGGTTTCTCAACTTGTTCCCAAGTCTCATTTTTTTGTAGTGACTTCATTTCCTCCTCCATGGCTTCTATCCATTTTGACTTATCTTTTGAAGTAACAGCTTCTTCAAAGGTAAGTGGCTCTAGTACAACCTCCTGTTCAGCTGACAAGAATGCCACAGTAGAAATATCATCTCCATCTCTAAACCTTAATGGAGGTTGAACTTTCCTCCTTGGTCTGTCTTTGGCAATACTATATTCAGGCTCACCAACTGAAGCATCTGTATCATTTAGTTCATCATTCTTTGGTTGTACCTCCACCTCAATTTGAACTTCACTAAGATTTGGAGTACTAGACACATTTTGGCCAGACTGACTCATCAAGTCTCTATACATCATGTTCTCATTAAAAGTAACATCTCTACTTGCTATCACCTTTGAATCAGCTATTCTCCACAGTCTATAACCTTTGACACCTTCAGTATAACCCAGAAACACACACTTTTGTGCCCTTGGTTCTAATTTTCCCTGATTGCTATGAGCAAACGCCAATGACCCAAATACCTTCAGATTATTGTAGTTCAGTCTCTCTCCTGACCATACTTCCATAGGGGTTTTCTTATTTAGAGCAGCACTAGGAGACCTGTTGATTAAGTAGGCTGCAGTGGTAACTGCTTTAGCCCAAAAAGACTTAGGCAATCCGGAACAAGATAGGAGACACCTCACCTTATCAAGTAGAGTCCTGTTCATCCTCTCAACTAATCCATTCTGTTGAGGGGTACCAGGTACAGTAAGATGCCTTCCAATTCCATGTTCCTTACAATAGCTGTGAAACTCTTTATTACAAAATTCCAAACCATTGTCTGTTCTTAATTTCTTCACTTTTCTTTCAACTTGCTTCTCCACTAGTGTCTTCCACTCCCTAAACTTGCCAAATGCCTCGTACTTTTTCTTTAAGATGTACACCCACACCCTTATTGAATGATCATCAATGATTGACAAAAAGTAACTAGCACCCCCTAGAGACAGATGTTTAGTTGGCCCCCACAAGTCAGCATGTACATAATCCAACACACTAGTAGTCTTATGGATTCCCTTGTTAAACTTCACCCTATGAGCCTTCCCAACTACACAATGCTCACAGAAGCCAACTTCAGAATTAGCTACATCAGGTAATACACCTTGCTTATTAAGCTCTATCAACCCTTGCTGACTTATATGCCCAAGTCTTTGGTGCCATAGTACTGCATTCTCATTAGAGGATGTCACTAGAGAGACACCTTTGACTAATGCCTCACCGTCTAGTGTATAGATGTTATTCTCTCTTCTTGTGCCTGAGAATAACACTAAGGATCCCCTATTTACCTCTGCTTTTCCATTTTTAAGGCACACTTGATAGCCTAATTTCTCAAACGTGCCTATGGATAACAGACTCCTTTTCAGATCAGGTACATACCTTACACGTTCCATCTTGAACTCAGTGCCATTTTACAGCCTAAACATGACTGAGCCTTCTCCTTGGATCTCACAATCTCTATCATCACCCAGTTTAACTGCTCCAAGATTTTGCCTCTTGAAATCAACTAACACCTCTTTGACCGGTGTCATGTGAAAAGAACAACCAGAGTCGAGTACCCAACCATCTTTCTCACCCGCTTTGATAGCCATCAACACATCTGCACTTTCGTATCCATCTGAGTTGTCATCAGACTGAGTGTAATGTGATGAGTTCTTGGTCCCACTGGACTCCGCTCCTTGTCTCTTCTTCCATTCAGGGCAGTCTCTCTTTAGGTGCTTATCTGAGTGACACACAAAGCATTTTCTCTTGTACTTTGACTTCAATCTAGAGTGACTTCTTGGTCGATGATCTTTTGAAAACCTGAGATCTGATCTACCCCTTACATGCAAGCCTTCTCCACCTTCTTCTTTCAAGTCAGACTTCTTCTTTAATTCTCTGGAGTTTAAAGCAGCTAGTACTTCCTCTATTGACAGAGAATCTCTCCCATACAACAGAGTATCTACGAAATGTTCATAGTGAGAAGGCAAAGAAGTCAAGAATATGATTGCTTGATCTTCTTTATCTATTACAACCTCTATGTTTTCCAAATCCAGGATTAGTTTATTGAAGTCATCCGTATGATCTTCAATAGACTTCCCTGAATTCATCTGAAAGGTATAGAGCCTCTTTTTCAAATACAGTCAATTTGTAAGACTCTTTGTCATGTAAAGTGATTCTAGTTTAGACCAAACCCCAGCTGCAGTCGTCTCTTTCGTCACCTCACGTAGTACACGATCTCCTAGACTAAGGATGATCGCACTGTGAGCTCTGACACCCATGTCCTTCCACTTCTCCATAATCTCCTTCTTCTCTTTGTCGGTAGCCCCATCTGGGATCTTTGCATCTTCGCCGGACAATGCATCGGCAAGTCCCTGATGTACCAGGAACGCCCTTATTTTGACTCTTCATAGGCTAAAGTCGTTCCTGCCATCGTACTTCTCAATTTCGAACTTTGTCGACACCATTCTCTCTTCGATTCTCCCTTCGATTCGAACCCCTTTCTCAATTCGATCCACCAATGGCTTTGATACCAATTGTTGAGAAATCGAACACACGAATTGAACACTTTGAATCAATAGAACATAATCGATTTCAATGGTTACTTTGATTACAATCAATTACACAAAGAAGAAGAATACAAAACAAATTGAGATTTTATTCTTGACCCACACACCTCCTGATTTTATACCTAAATCAGGTTGTTAACAGTAATTAACAACCCTGCAACTATTACTAATACAACCCTCCAAATATGAAGTAATGACACAATCACCCCCTGTACTTACTAGACAACACAATACAAAGGTAAAACTATATCGGTTGATCACAAGTTGACTTCATTACACTAATATAACGACACTTTATATTAGAATGAATTGCGGGACAATGATTTTTGGACAGGAGTAACTACACATCCATAGTTGTCTATAACGTAGATACAATAGATTTATTAAAGATATCGGTTCGAGTTACTTCTATCTTCATTTGAATATAAATATATATACACAATCTTCCCTCTTTTCCACATAAAGACATGTATCTATCTTTGCGGCGTATATATCCTTAATAATAAGTATAATACCAAATGTTTTCTACTTTAAAGTAGTTACAACATACTTCTATCAAGGTTTCCTAAACAAATCTTATTAATTCATATACTTTAGAACAATGTGCATTATTTAATATGCTTTGTTCGATAGGACCGATTAAATTCATTTAAACACTGATAATAGTAATAATTAGTCGATTAATTTGCAACTAAACTCCTAGCTATGTGAAGTTGAAAGAGAAATTATAACATGGATCGTAAACATAAAGATCTAAATAGACTAAGAATTGCTTGAATTTGAAGGTGAGAATAGAGATACGAAATTAGCCTTATTCAAGTCGTGATCTATCACCATAAATCACATCAAGTACGGAGTAGACTGAAACGGAGACATCTTCGTGGTTCGCCATTGAATATTTTTGCTAAGAATACAATAATATATTCCTTATATATAAAAAAGAGATTGGGCACACGAAGTATTAAGTTTCCTACGTAAACCAATCGAGTAAATAAAACATGCTAAATATGAAAAACTCAACTAATCGAAGTAGTTATTCATGGAAATTCAATCTCTTGTATAGACTCTTTGGGACAGTAATGCCACAATGGTGGTTGCCCTAGAACCGACCCATGACCCGTTTATTGATAGTCTTATTATTGAATTAGCTCCCTTGACCAAATATTTTATGAGGTTTCTTAACCTAATTCACACTAACAAATTCACATACGAATCGGGTGTTTAATCCCTCACCTTGATGCTTTCCATGGGTGATTTAAACCCATGGAACCCTATGGAACCCTAAGTAACTAACACAAGCTCTAAATTCAAATTTATAGGAATTCTTACAAATTTGTTAGTTCTCTCTATTAGGGGTGTCATTCGGGTTTTTTAATCGGGTTCACCCGGGTTGTTCGGGTCGGGTTCCTCGGGTTTTTAGGTGTAGGAAATCAACCCGAAGACCAAACCAAATAAGCAACATTTAATCGGTTTTCGGGTTACGTTATTCGGGTTTATTCGGGTCGGGTTAATCGGTAATCGGGTTAGACTAAACTATTAAGCTTTAAATTATTTGCTATCTCGAATGTTTGTGTAAACAATATATACATGATCAAAATACATATATGAGATTTAGCATGTGTTATCAATATAGAATTTTGTTTATTATCTTAAACGGAAAGTTTATATTTACATTCACTTTATTATGCATATTTAAATATTAAATGACATTATATATTAATCATCCTCAAAGTTTATATAATAAAATTGAACCACAACAATATAATATAAAGTTTAGAAAATCATATTTTCAGATCGCGTAAATGGTAGCATAATACAAACATATAAACATATACACACATATATGTAAATCTTGAAAATTTTTAAAAAGTAATATTCGGGTTAATTCGGGTTGACCCGAATCTTACAAACTCAACCCAAAGACCAAACCATTTATAAAAATCGGGTTCGGGTTAGTGTAATAATCGGGTTGGGTTGCTCGGGTTAGTTCTTAATTGGGTTCAGGTTGATTTTGTTCGGGTTTGATATTCGGGTTCGGGTAAAAAACACACCCCTACTCTCTATAGTTTGTTTATGCTGCCAACAGATCACCATGGCAACACCATCAAATCACATGCGTCGTTTCTCGGAGGGACCACTGAAACTACCCTAACCATCATTGTCAACTGCTGTTCCAAAGAGTTCGTACAGGATATTAAATTTTCATGAATAACTACTCTATTTAGTCGAGTTCGTCATCTCTAAGTTGTTTTGTTTACTCAAGCAATGAAAGAAAATTCAAAATCCTTGGTTGGTTAAATATGTTTCTATATATAAAATATATGGTATTGTATTCTCAACAGAAATCAATCAATTGCATAACAAGAAGATCTCTCCGTTCAGGTTTATTCCAAACTTGATGTGATTTAAGGTGATGGATCACAACTTGAACTAATCAACTCGCATATGTGTTCTCAACTTCAACTTCAACTTCAAGCAATTATTTGGTCATCTTCTAGATAAACATGATGCTCTCTAGGGTTTTCTATTTCAACTTCATTGTTTTGTTCGTGATTGCGATTCAGTTAGGTGGTGTTTGTTTTTTATAAAAAGCTCTTACCAACCTCTTCATCTGCGCGCACGCAAACGCGGGAAGAGGTTTTAATAGAACAGACTGTTTGATTTCCGGATGACATTTCATTTAAAAATGTCTTCCTGAGGTCTTCTTGGGGAAGACATGGACCAGTGTATTCAGACGGGAAGACATTTACCTCTTCTCCACTTCTCCTCTCTTCACAAAACATAAAACACCAGCCCCCTCCACCTCTTCTCCTCTTCTCATCTCATCTCCTACCAAGGTACCACCGGCCGACCCCTTTCACCGGACCTCCTGCTGCCGCCTCGCGACCTCCGCCGGTTCCCTAAGGGTGATAGAAGTGAGGTCGCAATTTCATCAACTATTTGTTGCTATTATCAATATTTAAGTGAGTTTAATCGACTTTAATACTTTATTGAACAAAGCATAGCAAGGTACGTCCACTATTCTAATGTATATGAATCGGTAAGATTTGTTTAGAAATTGATGGAAGTTTGTTACTATTACTAAAAGTAGGCAACATCTAGTATCATATTTTTATTTTAGGAACAACTCCTTGACACACAAGCTAAACATAAATTGAAACATAAATTGAAACATAAGGTGATATAATAAAAATAACATAATTAATTTAGCATAAGGTCCCGTTGTCCCGTTGTCATGCTGACTTCGGTACACATCACAGCTATACATGCAGCGGTCAGATACAAGTCATTCTAAGATGACAACTCGTTTTTGTTTTCCACACGAGCGATCTTAGGGACCATCAAGTCACGAAACATGTGGTTTCCTACGAAGTCACTCTTCATGAATGTGTTGATCGTATCTTTAGTATTCTCAGATCCTCCTTCAACTGCATTTTAAGAGCTTGATTTCCCAATTTGGATTAAATTTTCTGGTAGTGAGGTTGATTTCATCAAGTCTTTCTCCAATTTATCCATCTGTGCTTGCATTGCGTTTATTTTATCTTTATGAACTTTTTGTTTCACTTCACGCATCGAATCTGAAACCAACTTAGAGGCCACAGTTGCACCTACAAACAAACGTGCAACTCGTTACTGCAAAACACAAGAATGTAGCACCAGTAAACAAATGAGACATTATCTGTAAACAGTTCACACCAAGCCTCGTATGAATTATACAAAGTACCTAAAAACACGAAAGATTCATGCCAATAAGCTGTTGACTATTCTTCTTCTATGTTGACCAGAAGTCAAAGACTCCTACTTTCTTGATTATATTAGTTCAAGAGTATCCTCAAATATCAAGTAATGGAGTATTGTTCTTCCTAACAGCAAATTGAGAGGATCCAAAAATATGAAAAGATTATATAACCAACACAAATTAGCTTTCGGTAATCGGTACACCATCATTTGGCATGAACTCATGGATATTCATTAAAAACAAGATATCCCATTGTAACTGTAATGTCCATTGAAATGTTAACACTTAAAACATCCTCCAACTGACCATAAACAACAATCACATTGATCAAAGATCAAAAGCAATACCACGGAAAATCCACACCAAAATAACAGAAGTTTCAATAAATTTAAAAATTGTCACAAACATTGTGGAATTAAAAGACCAAAGTCAAAATAGCTAGCAGTAAAAACAAAACACAATACACTATGATTCTGCGATACACACTTACAAAACTAGACTGATTCTCTGTGCAGAAAAATTGTTCAATCAACACAATACGCTAGCGAAGAATAAACCCTAACGCCTCCCCAAAACTAAAACGATTCACGAAATTTCATCAAATTGTAAGGATGCATGTAAACATCCACACTATAATCAAACTTCGTTGTAGATGATCATAGTGTGTATTTCATCTCAACTCTAACCGAAATACGGCATCCGATCATCTCAACTCTCATGATCGCTACATTTCTAGCTTAAAGTACACAAACAGAGAGGAACAAACCAGGTATGAGTTTGAAGCCTTCATAGACGGCGTATTTGGCGGCGTTTTTAGCAAGTGTGAGGGTGAAAAGGCTGATTTGAGCTCTAGTTTCATCATTGGGCCAATACTGAGGGAGCTTGTGAACACCGTCGACTCTGACTACTTGATCGATCTTCGTGACGGTGGTGGAGGTGTGACGGTAAGCTGCACCGCCTGCACGTTTCACCGATGAGATATCTGGTGTGATACCTTTAACAAAGTCTCCGGTGTAGTATACGGCCTCCCAAAACCCCATTTTTCTCGATGGTTTGTCTGCTTGTATCGATGAGTAAAGAGACTGTATAGTCTGGCTTGTGTGCTTGTATCCCATTTTTAAGATATCTATTTTTTATATGTTTTTCAATTAAATAATATATTTTAAAATTTTATTATTATTATTTTTCTTACATTCACTCACAAACACTTTTAAAATATTTAAAAATTTATAGGGTTGTATTGTGATTCTTTATATTTAGAGAATCATGATATAATCTCCCATCAATTTTATTTCTTCTTTACTCACAACCACTCACAATCATCCCCTATAATATAAGACATCAACTCATATAAAAATAGAGTACGAGCTGCGAATGCGAATGCTCTCAATGTGTACAAATCAAACGTGCCCCTTCAATCTTTTCTCGTAAATTAAACATTGTTGTTTTTACACTTGTTTTGTATGTGTTACTATCTAATCAAGTTAACAAATAATATATTTTTTTTTTAAAAATTGATAGATTAAAATTATTTTTCTTTATAATAAAAATGTAATTGTTTTAAAAACAAAGTTATATGAAATATAAAGCTTATTAACAAATAACTTTAAAAAATAATATTGTTTAAAGAATCGTGTGTGTGTCCATAT
>BJCN01317861.1:0-11946 GCA_018326445.1 Flaveria brownii
GGGGCAGCATAAAAGCTCCTGCTATCTATTATACTAGATAGAGTCCACTAATACAACCAATAATCACGGATAACACCTTAAAAGGAATCACAGTACAAGTAAAGCACAATCAAAGGTGATCCAACCCACGCGGGACCCATCAACAAATCCAGAAACAAAAATAAACCAAATTACACAAACAAGTAGCTACTTAAAATCAGAATGCCGGTACCCCTAACCCAGCCAAACAATCTAGACTAACAGATATAAACTAAAGATATAATTAAAGATATAATGAAAAACGAGTAAAAACAGATATGCAAACCCGAGATAGAACGATCTCACCCAATGTACACCCAATTTAGGGTTCTTTGATTATGCTTCTTGTACTGTTCCGGGTTTTTGCTGACCGGAGGAGGCGGTGGTAGGGTTTAAAGAGGTAGCTGCTGTGGTGGCTCCGGTGGTGGTGGGGGTGGACACTGTTGGGGGCGGTGGGTGGATAGGTGGGTGGGGGTGGACAGCGGTGAAGGTGGCTGTGGGTCGCCGGTGGTGGCGGTGGTGGATAGGTGGGTGGGGGTGGACAGCGGTGAAGGTGGCTGTGGGTCGCCGGGTTTTTGAACGTAATTGTTTAATGTAAATATGTATTTTACTTGTAATAGTTTTAAAGTATTAGTTTGCAAAAGCATAAAAAATAGTATACAAAGATCGAGTTAAATAGGTTGCATTTATGTCATCCCATCAAAATTAGTGTTGTTCGAGTTCGTAATACATTTTTGGGTTTGTATTGAGATGGAACCCCCACATGCGAACACGACCTGCATAGAACATCCGATTTACACCATATAATAACGAGTTAGAGGTTGACACGAGCCTGAAGCTTCAAGACACTCCTTGCAACAATCATAATCAATTAACTAAATCAGCTTTTACGGTTCTTAATTATCTTCTTAAACATAAATCAGATACCAAATAATTTGATTAATGTATTCTTTTTTTCTCTTTTATTACATATACATGACCCAATACTATTTAAACAACTTTTTTTTAAAAAAATCATGTTGGGTGATATGTATCTATGTTAAAAAACATTATATTCTCTATTTGAAATTTATAATATATGAACTATGAATTTAACCTGTTGCCATTTGTCTCACAAAATAGGTATTTATTATATCATTAAACCCTCAATTAAATATGTTAGAAGTTATTTAGACTCAAATATAGGTGGAGGTAGCAAGTTGCAAAGATCCCATCAAACTTGTAGCTGTGGTTTTAACAGAGCTAAAGTTGACCCGTGACGTTCACTAAACTGGAATGTACATTCCAAAACAAATATAATACATGTGAAAACTACTTGTATTTAAATATATAACGAACTTTTTACTAACTCGATGCGATGGATTTTTATTCTTTAACTAAGATTTAAACCGAAAAATAGCTCACGTATGATGACGTTATCACACGTAGCTACATGTATGTGAACCTATTACATGCATTACAACGGTGATATCTCGTATTGCAGCTTGTAACGTAGAATGAAAGCAATATTAGGCCTCGCGCGTTGTGGCTTGATAAATAAAAAAGAGTACTTTAAACTAAAAAATGTAAGCAAAAGTAAAAAAGTTAACAAAGAAAGTGAGGCGTAGTCCGCATGTACCAGCGTCGATTATCGCGTTACACACGTGTGACAGTGACATTAATAATTTAAAAAATAATTTGAGCCAAAAAACATAATAAAAGTAAAAAAACATAAAAACCAAAGGAAAAAAAGATGTTCATAGAAAGTTTCAAATTCACAACCCCTCGTATTTTTGCACAAAGCTCTAACCACTTGCAACACATAATTACAGAAACATAAGTATATATACATTTAATAAATTTAGGATAAAAATTATATTTAGTGACACCTATAAATGAGTATATATATAATGATTCTTTTAGTTCTGTATATGCAATAGAGTTGGCAAAATTGCGTAAACAATGAATCTCTTAACTTGAAATATCATACGTGTGAATCTTTTAACTTGAAAGATCATGCGTGTTGACTATACTAGTCAATGGGTTTGTAGGATAAAAAAGAAAATAAACAGTATAAAACCAATTGCATTGCCATCTGTAACAACCCTGATTTTGGGTTCGGATTTTTTTAAAAAACCTTAAACGAACCACACAACGATCACATCAGAAGCCCATGAAATGGGCCCAACAAGATCAAACTTCTATACATAGACACACACACACCATAATGGGCTTAGGCCTATCAAACTTTAAACTGATCACTGGACTAAACAGCTTGATCCACAAAACCATAATGGGCCATTGGGCCATGCTATGATATTGTTCGTGAACTACCGACACCGGTGGGCTTTAGGCCCGATGTCTAAGTGAAATTATATGCCAATTAGATTGATAAACGTTAAGTGATTATAAATGGGCCTTAATATTTAGCAATCTAGAGTTAGCTCAATAAAAAAGCAAATTAAGATCAACCGAATACCGAACTACATTTGAAGAAAATATATAAACCCAATTATGCGTAATACCAAACTAAGAATCCGTCAATAAATAAAAACTTAGGTTTTATTAAGCCTTAGCACTAATTAAGAATATAAAAACTCTTACAAGACATAATCTATATAAACAATAACAATAACAGTAATAATAATAATAACTACTTTAAAACTAAATAATAAATTCACCTAATACTTACACTCAATTAATAAAAACAAAAAATAACTTTACAATGAATATTAGGTAAATAAAATTAGCTCACTCATAAATACATACATACACACGAAATACATACATATACATGCATGCATACGCACAAGAAACACACACACACACACCCGTGATCGCACCCACCCACCCACACCCGTGTGTGTATATATATATATATATGTTAATATACATATTAATCTTATAAATAAAAAGAAAAAAAATATGACAAGGTGGACCTGTCTCATCACCACCCACACCAGCCAATCCCATGACCTCTAGGATGACTAGGTTCCTAGAAACTTGCTTATGTATTCAAAATCTCCGTCAAATCCAGTCAAATCTTGATTAAACCAAAATTCTGAAATCCCAACCCCACCACCCTACACCCTTCGGATGAGAACCACCAACCAAACCACCATCACCACCCATTTTACTACTACACCTTCTTTCAATCTCTCAAACACTCACTCCACTCTCCTACTCACTTCTTACTCTCTTGAACGCAAAGAAAAAGAAGATTTTGGCCCCTTTGGAAGCAATTATTGGCCCCAAGAGCATAGCCACCAACATCCTTGAACCAAGGTAACACTACAAGGTTACAACTTCCTTACATCAAGTTTTTATCCTTCATTTCTTTAACCCTATGAGCAGTACTAATCAAATACTTTGGGAAAACATATTACATCATTCCAAGCTTCTTTATCAGCCCACACATCCATTACACCCACCTCACATGACAAGGTAACTTGTTACTACCCGAAAACACGTGAAATATCACGTTTCATTGTATTGGTGACATAACCAATCCCATGACACCCCCAAAACCTTGTACAGCTTTAAAAAACTAAATTTTTTAGTAATTAAAATATACACAAAGCTTTCTCAAAACTCTTTTGCTCACAAACACGGTTTTAGCAAATATGGCTCACTCGAAAAACCAGTTTTTGCAAAAACCTAAAAGTGTGATATCTAAGTCTAAAAATTTTAAAATAAAAATTTATGGAAGTTTTTAGAGACCACATTAAATTAAAAATTAATTTTCATAATTTAAGTCTATTTATTTCATATTTTATAAATTATACAAAAACTTAAAAAAGATATGATTTTGAGATAAATAAAAGAAATAAGTTGGGGATTTGAGTTACTGAAATTATAGGTTTATTTAGAAGTTACTTATGATAATAAAATGTTTGGGATGGGAAAAATCAGATTAAAACACTTAGAAATTCAAAACCGGGACTTAACGGAACTAACCGGTAGACTTAACGGAAATACCAAATATGCATAAAACCCGAATGTAAAAAATTTCAGTGGACTCATAATGATATTAAATTCCTAAAAATTTAATTTCATAATTTATAGAGCTTTTTTTCTTGGTAAACAAAAATATAAAGTATATTTATGCTAAAATAGTAAATATTCATAAAAACATATCTTTATGCTAAACACATTAAATATACAGAACTAAAAAGTTAGTCTAAGTATATTATAGTATTATATGACTAAAGTGTGACCAAACTTGACCCAAACCTAAAAACCCGTTAAAAACCAAGCCTCGAAAACATTAAAATACCAAAACCGATATGAAGCAACTTAAGATTTTAAAATACAGTAGATAGTGGCCTAATAATGATAAAAATAAGCTAAAAATAAAATATTATCATTTATGAAATTTTCTATAAATTTATACAAAATATAACGTTAATTTAAGTAAACTAACGTCTCACTAGAAAGATAAATAATAAATAAATTTATAAAAAACTTTAAATTAATAAAATTAATATTTTCCAGTACCTTATTACCCACAAGCATAAAGACAACTTAAAAAGTTAATGAAAATAATCAAACATATATATACATTACAAAACACACCCGAATCATGAACCAAACCACGTTTAAATATAAAATAACCTAAGCACCAACAATAGGGCCACAACACTTGTATTCTAGGAACTAAATAATACCCAAGTAAATTTAAAGTTATAATAAACCATCATATAGAGCACTCGACAATTTCAAGTAAGAAACCTCTCAATGTATCACCATAAAACGCCTAAACCGGAAACAAACTCTTGAACCCGTTAAGAAATATCTAAATGACATAAAAACTAACTTATCACAGTAACTAAATCCACTTGAAATAATAAAACCCATTATAAATAACTAAAGTGAAAGAATTCCAAACATAAGGGTTAAATTACCAATTTAGTAAAGTTGAGGGACCAATCTTGCCAATAAGTTAAAATTTACTATTTTGGGACCAAATATTACCTATAACCATTATTATAATCTGAATTCATGAATTAATAACCCAAATATCACCACTGATCAAATCAAGACCTTAAACTTCAAGATGTGAAACAAATTACACACATATAACGTAAATCATCAAATCGCATAAGGAAAACCTAAGCTATAAGTGTTGGGCTTAGATAACTAATTTAAGACGAAACTAATGTTTACAAAATGAACATAGGAACCTTGTCGGCCGGTAGCTCTCTAGACCACGAACACCTACTCCAGAAACTAGCTAAGGTGAGTCTTATAACCCCCTTTTTACTTAAACTGTTTTGGGGTGGAATGCACTCTTGTAAATATTTATTATGGTGCAATGGTTACTGCTCTTGTCCTCAACATGAGCATAATCATTAACTCCACTAGGAGACGCGTAGTTTGTGGATAGTACTATTTGAGGAATCCCCCGCACACAATGGGTCATTAGGATAAGGAAACCCTCCTATTGAGAGTTAATAATTGTTGTGTCAAAAATTAGTGTAGATTACATGTGCTTAGAAGAATAAGGGGTGGTTATGGCTCTGGTGATGTTCTAGCACTCGAAAGGGTCACCCGGGTCCATGTTTGATTGTGATACTTTATTTTGTGCACCACTACTATTGTTATCTTATTTTATGAAAAGTCTTATGTTATAAACTTATGAGCTCACCAACATTTTATTGACGTATTTTGGGTATTTATTTCAGGGTAAAAATGATTTTTTCAAGTGATCATGGATATGAGTGATCTAGTCGGACATTTGGAGATTAGCCACCACCCTTTCTAATTGCTATCATTTGAGATATTTAAATAAAAATTATGTATTTGGGATTTATAAAACATTTGACTAGTTTTGGTAATATTATTATGGATGACTGGATGCTTATTTGTTTAGTTATGTTTATTTTCCGCTGCATTGTGTTGATATCAGTCAGTCACAGCTAGACCCGGTCAACGGGGTATGACACCATCCAAGAAAGGCAATTCAATTATCCAACTGAGATTAAAAAGAAAGAACTCTGGTATAACTCTCCTTTTTATTCCATCTCAGTTGATGCGTTGGGATATCGAGTGGTTTAATATGTGTTTGGAATTTGAACGTTTTTGCAAAGAAACAAATGATCTCAAAACAAAACTATATCCTTATTCTAGTTTCTAACGAGTTCTCTCAACATTGATATTGTTGACTTTAATTTGATTCCATTCAAAGTATTTAATTTTCTAGCTTGAAAGGAAAAGCTTTAAAGAATAAGTTACAAAGGCTGCTGAAAACTTTTAAGGGATGAACGTTGAAGACAAATTTTTGACAGTGAAACTAAAAGCAATCAAACTTAGAGATCAAAAAATGGGCAATTCAAATGAAAGAAAAGGCCTCTAGTGAAGTGATATCCATCGAGAAGTAGGATGATATGATGGAATTAGTGGTTGAATAAGGAGCGTTATCGAATGAATAACTAAAATAAAGGGTTGGATGGATTCAACAAATGGCGTGAATTAAAATGGCAAAGATCAAGGATCTTAAACAAAAAATGAGGATCCATTGGGAGGTTGAAGGTGATGAAAACACTCATTTCTTCCACGGCATCATGAATGATAACTTAAGAACGAATAGGGTAAATAGAGTGTTGATCAATGGTGTATGGATCTATGAACCAAATGTTACCAAGTATTCATTTTTATCAAGTTCTTCGAATCAAAGTTCAAGGAGCCTGTAATTTTTTGGCCTAAACTGATCTTTAATGGTTTTAAAAAAAGGCTACCTGAAACAAAAGCCCAATCTTTGGTAAGAGAATTTTCGGATGAAGAAATTAAAGAAGTTGTGTGGAGCTATGACTGTAAGGATCTAGGTCACAATAGGTACACATAAAATTTATAAAAGGGTTTTGGAATCTTCTAAATATAATTTCAAATACTTTTTAGATGAAATCTATGGATCAAAAGACTAAGCCCCAGATGTAATTTCTCATTCATCTTGCTTGTCCTAAAGTTAAACGCGTTGATTGATATTGGTTGATAAACACCCTATAAAATTATCGTTTATATATGGTTATTTAAAAAATAATAGCCAATAGAATGAAATTAGTATTGTTTTTGGTTATTAGGGAGGAACAATATGCCTATGTGGTGGGTAGAAATATATTAGATAGGTTCTCATCCTAAATGAAGTGCTTTCATATTTAAAATATAAAAAAAGATGATCTATTGTTAAAAGTTGATTTTGAAAAAGCTTTTGACACAGCCAACTAAGGTTTTAATGATGGAACTATAGATCAAATAGATTCTCGTTTATTTGGATAAATTAGATATAGTCACGTCTTTCATCAAGTAGAGCATTAGTTATGTAACATCCGGAAAATTTTGACAAAATAATAGAAAAGAAAATAAAAGTATATTAAGAAAAATAAAGAGGAGCCAAAGTTGAGGGGGCATTGTGTAAACGGAATAAAAAAGACAAGTTTCACTTTTTAAAAGCATGTCCGCTCATGCTATGTTCATGTTGCTGCTGCTTTCGACTGAAAAAGGGAAGAGAAGAGAAAACTGAAGTTCTCTCTCAGTTTTTCAAGAAGAAATGCTAAAATTCGCAATAGGTAAGTGTTTTCTTGTGTTTTTTGTTCGGTTATGAGAGGTTTTCAACCTTAGAACCCATTTATAAGTGTTATACGTGTTTTGATGTTCATGTTGGCTTGTTCTAGGCGTTTGAACTCGTGTAAAAGTAAGTTTGGTGAAGGATTGCTTGAAGACTATAATAGGTGAGTTTCTAGACCCCATATTTTATATGTTTTAAAAGTTTTCAGGGCTGAAAATGCATGTAAATAGTTTTTGTAAAAAAATGTATGTATAACCGTATGTTTGAAATGTATGTATGTTAATGTGTTATGGTTGTGCATACTAGATTAAGGCTTAAAATGGTAGTGTAAGACTTAGAACATGCTAAGATAATGTTTGGGACTGAAAAATATGTTAGAAACATATAAGATGGTGTTCATGCGCCCAAACAGGGCACATGCGCCCACTATTTTGCCTTATAAAAGTTTTAAGTAAGGTCATGCGCCCAAACAGGGACCATGCGCTATTTAATAGGTTTAAAAGTCTAAGTATATGATGATGCGCCCAAACAGTAGCTCATGTGCCTAGATTTGCCTTAGAAATTTCTAAGTGTAGGCTGATGTGTCTAAACAGTGCATCGTGCGCCTAAGTTTTGGCTGAAACGTCTAAGTATAGGGTCATGCGCCTAAGTGTTGAAATAGTTAAGTGTAGGCTCATGGGCCTGCATAGTGGAGAAATGCCTAAATAGTCCTCATGCGCCTAAATAGTGTCCATGCGCCCAACACTTAGAAATTTTTTTTGAAATTCTGGAAAGATCAGAATTTTAGGGTTTGACCCTGGTTTTACTTATGGACTGTTTTGGACTATTCTAAGCATGATTATGTGAAGGTTTATGCATAGAATATGTATGATTTGATGATGAATGTATTATATGCATGTATGTATGAAATGTTATCTTTTAACGATTTTCAAAACATATATATTATACTATATAATACGTTAAGTATTATGTTATAACTTTACGTAGTATGATGACTGTATGAATAAATGTAAAGTATAACATAACGAAGTGAAAGATAACAAAGATGAAAAGTGAAACATAATGAAAGAAAGAAAAGGCTTGCAAGCAGATTTAAAAGAGGACACAACTCTTTGAGAGTTGTTAGCTCAACTGTGTGTTTTATAATGTGCGATTTTGACTAACTCGTGAGGGTTCACACACAGGGGGATCAATCTTGGTGACTGAACCCATAGTACGAAACAGGATCCTTGTCATTCAACCCCGGGCTTTGTGCCAAGATATGATACGACTTTGTGCCAGTTAGAAATAGGCTTTGTACCTAGAATGATGGCTTCGGGCCACGATTGGAGAAAAGCTTGACAGGATCTAAAATCAGTGAAAGATAATAATAAAGTATGAAACTAATAATAATTACGAAACGCACGATAATGATAAAGTACAAAACAAACGATAAAGGTAAAGTATGAAACGAACGATGAAGGTAAAGTACGAAAGGAACGAAAGGATAAAGTATGAAATGAATGAATACGTGTGATAGTGAATGAACATGTGTGAAAGTAAAGGAATTATTTCAAGGAAAATAGTACTTTTATGTACGAAACGTATAAAATATTTTGATACATTAAAACTAGAACTCACTCAGCAACGCTGGCTTTTATGCATTTTCAGTTGGCAGGTAATGGTTGCTGAGGATGGCACGCGGGGAGGCTACTTGGCGGGGCAAGACTGGCATCCATTCACATATATTATTATTGTTGTTCTGTAATGCAATTAAGGGATGTTGTCTTTTGTGGTTTAAACAATGTTGTATTGCATAACAACATTAATTTAATAATAAAATGAATGGTTTTTGTTAATAACTTCCGCTGTAATATTTTATGAAATGTATAATATTATGTATGTCTAGTGCTATGAATGACCAACTGTGAGGTCTCCGAAAACGGGGCCTTACAAGTTGGTATCAAAGCCATAGTTTAACAAAAATAGGTAAATATTTTCAAGAACCTAATCTTAAACTGAGAATAGGACTAAAGGAAAGGGATGCCAGCCCGGGTAGCTACATGCCATCAGGTATTTCTTTTCCAAAGTTACAGTAGATTTAGATACTGATGTATTCAGGATAGGAAATGCTTGGGGTGTGAAGAGTAAAGTAAGTGGCTAATCACAACTGGCCACTGTAATTAGGGACTTACTATACTTAACATAAACTGAGCTATTACCTTGAATGACCGTGTTAGTGTTTGAATCTTATAGTGATTAGAGAATGGCTGGTGGTAGATTATCTAAGGCCTCTAGGGGTGGAGTACACGGTGGACGTGGTGCTGAACCACGAGTTACAAGAAACAAGACTAAGACTACTGAAAGGGCCCGTGAGGAGCCCGAGACGCATCACCAGGAAGGCGGTGATGAGAGTGCGAACTTAAGGGCCTCGGTAAAGGAGGCGGTGGTAGAAGAAGTGCACCAAGTCATACAGACGATACTGCCGTCTGTAGTGACTGAAGTGATCAAAGCTGTAAGGGAGGACGAGAAGAAAAGAGGAGAAGGATGACAGGAAGAGAGGAAAGGGAACGATCAGAGGCCGAGAAGATTGTCTCGAGTGAAGAGGAAGAGGAGGAAGTAGTACAGGAAACTGCATGAGGATGTAACTATGGGGCATTTTAGAGATGCAAGCCCCTAACATTTAACGGGAATGGCAATGCTGCTGCTGCTCACAAATGGGTGAGGGAGATGGAGGCGGTACTTGATATCAGCGAGTGTCGAGAAGATCAGAAGGTGAAGTTTGCTACCTACTCGTTTGTGGACTAGGCCTTATGCTGGTGAGACAATATTGTCCAGGCCGAGGGTAGCAGGGCCATTGGAAAGATGAGATGGCCAGAACTAAAGAAGCTGGTAATCAAGGAATTCTGTCCTCACCGGGAGCTCGACAAGATAGAGAGGGAGTTCTAACAGCTGGAGGCAGGCACCATGATACACCAGTAGTACACCACTAAGTTCAACAAAATGGCGAGGCTGGGGCCGGATCAGGTGATGCCGGTGTCGAGAAAGATAAAGAAGTACATTCAAGGATTGCCAGCTGACATTCACAGGTCTTTGATCGCTGCCTGGCCGGGTACCTTTCGCTCAGTGGTGGACTTAGCGGATAGGTTGTATGATGAGAGGGAAATGGAAGTGGTCGAGGTAAAGAAGACGGGTGATGGTGACAGAAGCTTGGGCAGGAAGAGGTTTGGACGTGGTGGTTTCACTCCAAACAACAAAAGGAGGAAAGTGGATGACCGAAGGATGATGTCATCTGGTTTGGGGATAAAGAAGTATGGTAAATGCGGGAGAGAGCACACTAGTGAATGTAAGTGGGGTTTGAATGTGTGCTTCAAATGTGGGAAGCCCGGTAATGTGGCAAAGATGTGTGGAGATATCTGGTGTTATAACTGTGGTGAGGAAGGCCATGTGAGTAGGGACTGCAAGAAGCCATGGGCTGAAGGTTTAGGGACGAAGAAGAAGCCGGGGGAAGGAGGGCAAAGGGCAAGCGCTAGAGCCTTCACGATGATGCGGGAGGAGGCCAGAGAGGACCCCAATGTCGTGTCAGGTATGTTTCTTGTAAATCAAATTTGTGCCTTTGTATTATTTGATTCTGGTGCTAGTAGGAGTTTTATTTCTACTACTTTCCGTGATAAGTTGTCTGTTAGCAGTAGAAGTATTAGCGAGCCATTCGATGTAGAAACTGCTATTGGTAAGTCCACTATAATTAATGATATGATAGAGGACCGAGCCATAGAACTAGAAGGTCATAGATTTTATGCTAAATTACATGTGATGCCCCTTGGTGGATTTGATGTAGTGCTAGGGATGGATTGGTTAGCAACCTATGAGGCAAACATCGTGTGTCTCCAGAAGATGATTCGATTAATTGCGCCCGATGGAAGTTTGGTGACGATTTATAGGGATTGTGTTACTACAGTTCCAAAGGTGATTTCGATGGCGGTGGCAGAAAAGTGCATGAGACGAGGATGTAGTGCTTATCTGGCCTACGTGAAAGATGTGGACGTGTCGACACCACTATTGTCTGACGTACCAGTGGTGTTCGATTTTCCAGACGTGTTCCCAGCAGACTTACCAGGTGTGCCACCGAATCGCGAAATTGAGTTCCAGATTAATCTGATACCCGATGCTCAACCTGTTGCCAAATCACCGTATCGATTAGCTCCGACTGAGATGAAGGAACTAATGACTCAACTATAGGAGTTAATGGACAAAGGGTTCATTCGACCGAGTATCTCTCCATGGGGTGCTCCGGTCTTGTTTGTAAAGAAGAAAGACGGTAGTATGCGGATGTGCATCGACTACCGGGAGCTGAACAAGCTGACGGTGAAGAATCGGTATCCAAAACCGAGGATTGATGACTTATT
>BJCN01317869.1:2071-20654 GCA_018326445.1 Flaveria brownii
AAACGCCTGAACAGTTCTGAAACGCCCAAACAGTGGTCAAGCGTCTGAACAGTTCCAAAACGTCCAAACAGTTCCAAAACGCCTGGGACTTTGTTTCTGAAAAACGTTCAAATAGTGCTAAAATGCCTTCAAACAGTGTTAAAACGCCCAATCTGAAAATGCCTACACAGTGTTAAAGTGTCTGAACAGTATTCATGCGCCTAAACACAGTAATTTTCAGATGATTTCAACGCATCAAACACCTAATTCATCCTCTTCGTAACAACCTGATCTTAACAAACTTTTCAAAACTTGATTAATTAATCTCAAACTCTTCAATCAAGTGTACAAGGTAGCAAATATCAATCCTTTAGCATCATTTTGCTTTAATTAACAACAAAAGTTCATAATTTTGCTGAATTTTATGTTCGAACAACGAAGAACAGTTCGCACTCAAATCTGATGAAAATTCAGATCTGAAAGTGTCAAATCACTCAATTGTGATTCAATTCATGTTTCAAATGATGAAACACAACTGAATTCATTAGTTAATTAAACAATTGCTATCAAAACACATATTCAAGTGATTCACAGGTGCTCAAAAGTCATTTCAAGCTCCAAATCACTTAACCGAAGGCTCTAATACCATTTGATAGGTTCAAATGGATCGATTCTACGTTATGATTAAGCAATTAATAATTAAATGAACAAAGTAATCAACAATTGCAAAGATTTAAAGCAATTTCTATTGATTAGTTGCAAGGATTACAATGTACAATTGAGAGAAAAGTTCAAACATCTATTTCTACACAATACACAAAATCCTATTTATACTAAACAAAGAAGAAAAGGAACATATATTACACAATAAGTCCCTAAACTATTGCAAAAGTAAAATACAAAAACAAAATAAAGACAACATGTTAAATCTTTAAGAGGTGCTAACAGTATAAACTTTACAAACTCCCTTTAGGCTGATGCTAGGAAAATAGAGAAGGTAACTCATATATTGACAATTCTCATCAGGATCAAGACCATTCATTTCTTCATCAATTAGTTAGGATCCCTCAAACTCTCATAGTAGTTCTTATGTCATAGAGATCATGCAGAGGAAGATCAAACATGCCTTGCCAGAAATAGACCTCCTTGGACTCGGATGACATACCATCTATCTAGATTTGCCACAAACTTCCAGGACAGGATAGGTTTTCCAACGGCAAGAGGCTCTTCTTGTGTTGGACTTGGTTGAGGAACCTTTTCCTGAGTCATCTCAGGATGCTCTGACTCATCCTGAGGTGTGAAAGTGGATGCCATAGAATTCTTCTTCTTTTTAGTGTCCCTCTTCATGGCTATCCTCTTCCTCCTCTTTGAAGACTCTAACTGAGAAGACTGGCCTTCAGTACCAGGTTGTTCTTGTGTGTCTTTCTCAGTTGGGTCATTTTCCCTTACAGGTTCAGAAGGATTGGGTTCATGACCTTACTGTGGATCAGAAGATGAAGTTAGCTATGGTCCAGCAGTAGGTCCAGGTTGTGTTGTCTCTTGGGGTTCAAACTTGACCTCAAGTAGAGGAGGAGCTTGACTTGGTAGAGAATGTAAGTCAACAAGCTCCCCCTTTTAATCATCTTCTTGATCACTCTAATGAGCTCATCAATAGTGGATGGAGACATTGGACCACGCCTCCTTTTGGAGAATCCATACAGCTTTAAGAAGCTCATCTTCCTTTGCATTTTAGTAGACTTCTTTTGGTTCTTTTGGATGATGGCTCTGTACTTTACAACTTCTTCCCTCATCTTCCTCTTTTTACTTTTTTGTTCTTTTATCACTTGCTGCTCAAGCTGCTTGAGGTACTCAAATTCTATGTATTCATTTGATAAGGGAAGAAGCGAAGATGCTTGCTAAAGGCCTGTGGCACTCAGGTAGCTGATCATGTTTGGTATATCTGCTTCCTTGTGTACATGAGGTTATTCAGTTGCCACAACCTCTATCTTAAGGATTTCTTGAACTGGGGAGAGGGTAGAAGCATGTTTGTAGAGTCTTTTCTGCCTCCTTCCTTCATTTAATCTTGAGGAGCAATTCTACATCCTCTACCTCCTTCTTCTCTTTTGACAACTCTATGTCAGCCAGTTCATTGAGCTCTTCTAAGAGAAGATAGATGAGTTCATCTATGTTGTAGTTCCTGGTCCCCAAGTAGTTTAATCTAGCTGCCATCAACTCATCATTTTAAGTATTTGGTATGGGGGCAACCCTAATTGCAGATTCCATGAAGCCTGGGGACCCACTTGAACTCTCTCTTCTTAGCTTCCTTTTCCTCTCTCTCTCCCCTCCTCCTCAATTTCCTCAGGAGTCGGTTTTCTTTTCCCTTTGTCACACATAGGCCTTGGTGAATTATGGTGGAGAGAGCTTTGGCCTTTATTGCTTGGTTTAGTAGTCAATCTCTACCCAGAGAGAGGTTATGAAGCACTCTCTCCAGCTGGTGCCCTGCTGAGGGTAGAGGATGTTGAAGTAGTACCTGTGACAAGGTTCACAGGGTCTATCACTAAGCCTTCAATCAAGGTTTCCCCATTAAAGCTAATCTTAGGGTCCACCTCAATATCCAGTTGACTAATGACATTACCTGTTAGCCTTTGTCTTCTTCTATGTTTGATCTCTTCAACAATCCTACTTGAATCCTCTCAGCTAGTTTGTCAGCTTGCTTGTTTTAAGAGGGATTGGCAAGTGACATATGGACTAGAGGAAGACTGTCATAGTACTTCAGGGTCTGAAAGTTGAAGTCCTCTTACTGCCCCTGAAGTCTATGTAGTATCAGGGCTCTCCTATTAGCATCATACCTCCACCCTAGTATTTCATTCTTAGCATCATAGGATGGGGTAGACATAGCCTTGGTATACCCTCCTCAAACAGACTTTGTATGAGTGAGTCCACATCAATATGGTCTTGAGGAGATTGCTTAGTATGGACAATTGCAAGTGAGGGTTGTGAATCCTCAATGTTCATACTCTAAGAAGAACTCCCAGGTTTTATGATTGCTAGGACTTTCTCTCCCTTTTTGGTAGCATTACCCTTTTGCAAAGGTGAGCTATAGGTTAAGTCCACCATATCCACATGTTCTTGTGTTCTTGGTTGAGTTCTCCTTAGAGGTCTCACATCTAACTTTTCCTTGAGATTAGAAATCTTAAGTTGCTGATCATAGACTCTCCTTTGAAAGATAGTCATCTGAGATCCCAGGTGACTAATCTTGGAAAGTAAATAGGTACAAGTTTTAGTTAGTTTTTTCATCATTAGTTTCTTATTCCCCTAATCTTCATTAGAAGAATCATGTGGGGATAAGAGAATAGGACCAAAGTCTTCTTCCTCATTACCAGCACTTTGTTCTTGTCCGCTAGATTTCCCCTGCAACATGATAGCTTTAGGAGAAGTGTTAAGGGGCTAAGTTGCCATGGTTGAGGTCTTAATGATGTAGTCACTTGATGAAGTGAGATCCTCTTCCATATGAATCTCCTGAACATGTTCAGGGAGATCCACCTCAGTAGTGGGTGGATGATGTAGACTAGACAATGGTGATGCAGGAGTACTCATCTCTCCTTGAGCAGGTTGGAGAAGAGAGACTCATGGTACTCACTGAACCCCATGTCTTCATCATCATAGATTTCTAGGTTGGGTATTGGTTGGTTAAGGTCTAGAGGTTGGGATGGTAACCTTTCCCCAAAGATTGTTCACTAGAGTTTTGAGACTCTGAGTGAAGGCTTAAGGCTCTTATGGTTGTGAGCTCAACAGGCTGAGTATGAGGAACTTCAACACTAATCCTTTATGAGATAGGAGTGGTTTGCTCCTCAGGGGAAATGGAAGCTCAAATGTCCACCTCCTCCTACATGGGTGAGGATATGGGGACCTGCACAGGCTGAGTAGCTTGCACAGGGGTTTGTTTGGATTTTTCTTGTGTAGGTGATGGTTATTTGAGGCCATGTGGGTTGTTGAGAAGTAGAAGGTGTGGGTTCAACACTAGCCGGTGCTACTAGGTTGTCACCTTGAGCAATGAGCTCTAACATTTTTAGGAAAAGGAATGTTTCTACCCCTGAGAAGCCCACAATGGGCTTTCTCATAGTATTGAAGATGTCAGGATTCATCTGTCCCGTTTTAAAAACATTACCTGTGCCCCTTAACTATGAGCCCAGTTCACAGTTAAGAATGTGCTAGACATATCTAGGGAACATGTAATATTCTAAAGAGTCCAAGTTTGCAAGTAATTTGTATAAACAAACTGATAGTACCTGAACTTGACCCCTTGAACAATCCCATGGACAATATTGGAAAGGTCTTTGGGAATTTGATCCCATCCTCCATGCTTGTTGGATAAATTGTGGATGACAACATGGAGGAGCTACTTCCACTGGGAGGAGCTACTTCCACTGGGAGGAGACCTTCCCTTTCCTGAAGGTTCTTATAGAGTAATTACCTTTATAACCCATATGCCTGAAGGAGTGGTTGACAGCAGATTTTGGGAAGGACAAACACCTTCCACATCATCCAGCTTAAGATGTGTGTTTATGGAGGCTGGAGTGATGAAGATTGTCCTCCCCTGCACTGTGGCAGACAGTTCCTTCTCCCCATCCATGGTGAGCTCTTGGCAAGTTCTCCAGAACTCCAATAGTTGATCCTCATAAAGTGGAGGATCTATGGTGAGGGAGGTAAAGTAGTTGGATAGAATTAAGAATCGACAAACCTTTAAGAAACCAGGTGCTTTCTCAGAGTTCAACAGAGCAACCTGATTGTGTTGCATGTGTAAGTGCATGGAAAAATCTTATTGGTGTCTTCGATCAAGGTTGACCATTTTTTAAGTAGCTTTGTGGTCAAGGAAGATAAGAACAGGGTCGGTTTGTGGGTGAATTTAGGTTAGAGAATTTTGCAGATGAAGAGGACAGTGAAAGAGGGGGAACTGTTGAGTGTATATATATGAAATGGATTTGAGTAAAAGTTAATGCGAATTGATAAACTTTGAAATTAGGATGTCGGTCCCACCTCGAAAAAAGGTGCCCAAAAAGGTAGTTTTCTTGGAAGCCAAAAATCTTTCAAAGGTAATTTGTCTTTGGAAGTTTTATAAGAACTTCCAAAGCCAACATGACTTCAGAAGATATTCCTGAGATTTGTGTAAAATTTGCTTCCGAATAAAAATACTTAGAGTATTTTTACTTCTTAGACATATTTAGTTTTGGAAGAAAGTAAAACTAAGAAGTTTTATTTATAAGAGAATAAATCTTTCAAGGCTTAGTTGCTTTCGGAAGAAAACTATACTTCAAAACCATATAAACACTTAGAAGCATATTTAAGCTTTAGAAGATATTTTAAAATTTGTTCCGAAGGTAAATTTATTATAAGTAGTTTATCTGATTTGAAGACTTAATGTTCTTCCGAAGACAACTTAATGTCTTTTGAGAGAAAATATGCATGAAATTTCCAAATTTTTAAGGAATATCATTTGAAAAATTTTCATCCAAAGTAAATTGGGCTTATGTAGGTGATAAAGACAAATTAGGACACACATGTTTTAGAAATAATCTTGAATTAAGTTTTAAGAACATATACTCAAACTTAATCATTCCAATAGCTTATACAAGATATTTAAATCTCTGTTCATCAAAAGCCTTTGTTAACTTATCAACATATTGTTCATTCGTGTTAACTTTGACTAGTCTTATAAATCCCTTTTCAAAATTCTATAATTAAATGATACATGATGTTGATGTGTTTTGTCCTTGAGTGCTACACAAGATTCTGTATGATAGAGATAACACTATTGTTGTCTATATGGATTTGAGTTTCCTTGAAGTTGAATCCACATTCCAACATCTGAGAGCACAACAACTAGCAGCAACAATGTATTCAGCTTTAGCAGTTGATGCAGACACACAAGACTGTTTCTTGCATTGCCATATGACTATCCTTCCACCAAGGAATTGACATCCCCGGATGTAGACTTTGTAGTCATGTTATAGTCATCATAGTCACTATCTGTATAGGCATACAGATTGAAGTCAGAATTCTTTGGATATCACATACTTAGTTTAGGAGCACCTTTGAGATATCTAAGAATTCTCTTGACAACAACTAGGTATGACATCTAAGGGTTGGCTTTATATCTTGCACATATACATGTAGCAAACATGATATCAGGCTTGCTGGTTATGAGGTACATAAGAGACCCAATCATAGCTCTATAGAGATGTTCATCTACACATTTCCCCTCAAGATCAGGTCCAAGGGAGTGGTTTCTAGCTATTCGTGTCTTTGCAACATTACATTCAGTCATGTTGAATCTTGTAAGTATGTCTTGCACATACTTTGATTGACTTATGAAGATGCTATTATCAACCTGCTTCACCTGAATTCCTAGAAAAAAATTGAGTTCCCCTATGACACTCATTTCAAATCTATTCTTCATCAGCTTCTCAAAGTCTATGCAAAGCTTTGGATTAGTTTACCAAAGATAATGTCATCTACATAAACTTGAACCATCATCAAGTCATTCCTTGTTCCTTTGATGAAGAGTGTTCTATCTATAGTACCTCTCTTGTAGCCATGCTGATAGAGATACTGAGATAGTGTCTCATACAACTTCCTTAGAGCTTGGTGCAACCCATAAAGAGCTTTATCAAGCTTGGAGACATAATCAGGATGATCTAGGCCAGCAAACCCAGGTGGTTGTTTGACATGCACCCCCTCATCTATCACCCCATATAGAAAATCACACTTGACATCAAGTTGGTAGACCTTGAAATCCTTGGATGCAGCAAAAGCAAGGAATAGCCTATCAGCTTCAAGTCTTGCCACTGAGCAAAGACATCTACGTAGTCAATCCCCTCTTCTTGTGTATACCCTTAAACAACTAGTCTAGCCTTATTCTTGATGACAAGTCCTCTATTATCTTTCTTGTTTCTAAACACCCACTTGGTACCTATGGTGGTCTTCCCTGGAGGAAGAGGAGATAGGTTGCAAACCTATAGTCTTTTGTATCAAAGCAGCTCCCCCTGCATTGCTTCAATCCAACTTCCATCATTCAAAGCCTCATCAACTTTCTTTGGCTCCATCTGGGATAAGAAGCAAGAGTATAGACAAACATTTTATCATGGGTTTGTCCTCTTGTTCGCACCCCTGTGTCAACATCTCCAATGATGTTTGTAGTGGGGTGTGACTTGTGGATCATGAGTTGAGGAATCATAACAAGTTGATTGGTCAGATCCAAATTTGTGAAGTTTAGATCTAGCATTGAAGTCTCACCCACCACATCGACATAGTTATAAAGAGAAGCTTGATCTAATGAGTGTGTGACATCATTGATGTTATCTTCCATGGAGTGGTTATTAGCATCAAGAAATTATTGATCACTGTCACCACCACTATTTCCTCCTATATTTGAAGCTCCTTCATTTGCCTTTTGTGCCCTTAAGCTGGAATTTGTAGGCACCTTAGATGTATCAGCTCAATTTGTCATGGTTGTGCTGATAGGAACTCCTTATGCAGGGTTAGTTACTATTGTAACTGAAGTAGTGTTATTGCTTGGTTTTCTCAGCTCAAATCTTGAGTCAAGAGCTCTTGTTGATAAGTTACTTGTAGATCCTGAAATATTCTTACAAGATTTATTAAAATAGTTGGTAGCTAAATCAAGATCAAATAGCCAACCAGGACCAGAACCGTTCACACTAGGAGTGTTCTTATTGAAAATCACATTGGTTAACTCTTCAACTACTCTAGTTCTGAGATTGTATACTCTATAAGCCTTAGCTTGGGAAGAGTATCCAATAAAGTGTCCATCATCTAATTTCTCAGCAAATTTGGCTACTTGATCATTGGTATTCAAGATGGTGCAAGGACATCCAAATGATCTAAGCAAACCAATAAAAGGTCTCCTTTTATGTCACATATTATAAGGAGTCTTACCATGAGTCTTAACTACTAAAACTTTATTTTGCACATAGCAGGCAGTGTTGGCTGTCTCTACCTAGAATGTGATGGGATGTTTAAAGTTGGACAATAAGGTTCTTGCAACTTCAATAAGTGACATGTTTCTCGTCTCAGTAACAACATTTTGCTAAGGAGTCCTGGGAGCACTATATTGTCTTGTAATAACTTTTCCATCACAAAATGTGTCAAGAATTTGGTTTTTGAATTCAGTTCCTTGATCACATCTTATGGTCTTGACATTGTGATCACATTGATTCTCAATTTTTAGAATGAAGTACCTCAAGATCTCAGGATTCTCATCTTTAGTTCTAAGGAAGAAGACCCAAGTGAATTTTATGAAATCATCTATGATCACTAAATAGTATGTAGTCCTTCCTAGACTCATTACACTGGTGGGACCAAAGAGATCCATGTGTAATAAGTGTAGGGGTGTAGTGATAGAGTTCTTTTCCTTTGGCTTGTGAGACACCTTGTGCTGCTTCCCTTTTAGGCATGCAACACAAATGATCATAAATTGTAAACTCTTTCTTTGGCATTCCAGTCACTAAATCATTCTTCATTAATTCGTTCATGTTTTTGAAGTTTACATGGCATATTCTTTTATGCCAAAGAAAAGACTCATCACTATTTGCTTTAGATAGAAAGCAAGAAACTTCTCCTGAGGGGGATGTTTCTTGAAAATCCATCTTGTACATATTCCTTTTCCTGGGGGCTCTAAGCAGGATATGCTCTCAAGGAATGATCACCCAAGGCTTGAGAACCATGCACTCATGCTCAGTGAAGAGCATGTTGTGTCTCTGATCACAAAACTAGGATACACTTAGTAAATTATACCCAAGCTCCTTAACAAAATTTACATTTTCAATGCTGAGCTTACCATTTATGACCTTGCCCCTTCATGTGATGTAACCACCTACATCTCCTCCAAAAGCATCTGCCCTCAATCAATTTTCTAAAAGTTTTAAAGTAAAGAGCCATTGCATGTCATGTGCCTGGAACAAACACTATCAATGATCCATACATTATTCTTAGTCTTTAGCTATTCCTGCATAAAAGACAAGGTTAGTTATATTTGGAATCTCAAGCCTCATTGGTCTTGCACTGATCAAAATGGACTGAAGATAATGCAATAGTGATTGATCCTATGTTAAGACTTTGAGGATGATCTACTATTGTTGATGAAGAACTTTTAGTCATATGGTCTTCCTTTATCTTCCACACCATCTTTGGAATATTAGACTTGACCTTCAACACTTCGGAAGTTTTGACAACTTTAAAAGTTTTGGAGACTATGCCTTTGGAAGATCTTGCCTTCACTGCAGCAAGCTTCAGTGCTTCGAAAGCATTCCTTTCTTCCCGAGACCAAATTTTCTTTTGAAGGAAAGTTTTCACTTGTCTTCATTTCCACTTTGGACCTTCCATAAGGAAAGGATTTTCCTTCTGAAGCTTTCTTCTTCTTATCAGAAGTCTTCTTATTGGTTACATGGATAGTACTTTTGGGATTGTAGATACAATCCTTAGCAAGATGAAAAGTACTACCACACATGATACAATCAACAGGCTTCCTTCTGAGAGTCTTCCTTTTAGTAGAAGACTGAGCTGGATCACTTTCCATCTCCATCTTCATCTTCTCAGATGATGCAGTAAGCTTCTTAGGGAGAGACCTGCTCTTGGATCTTGATGGTTCAGGCTGTGTAGCAGTTGTACACAACTTATCAGTCTGATTTTCTTCATAGGGATGAGTTGGACATGAACTAGAGCTCCAGGTAATAGAGTTCTTGGTTGAGTCCTTAGCCTTTACCACTTCAAATCCTGCAGAGATAAAAACTTATTTCCACTTGGAATTGAATATGGCCTTGATCTCTTGAGCCTTCTTTGATTTTCTTTTGGCTGCTCTAATCAAGTTCTTTCTCTTAGACTTTGTCATCCCTGGTTCTTTCCTTTCCTCAGGAGAATAGTGACCTTTCTTAGGATGATCTTGTTCACTCATTTCAGATCCATACTTAATTATCTCCTCTTCATCCTCTTCTTCAATGGGTATATGAGGGGAAGCTCATCTTGACAAGTTTCACACCTTGGAGATCTTACAAATAGTAGAGTATGTGGAGGAGCTATCTTAGTAGACCGTAGTCACTGCTTGTTCTGATAACATACTTTTGCATGCAAAGATGAGGATATCATGTTCCTGAAGGTCTCTTCTTCAAGAACATATTTTTCTACCCTAGCTTTGTTGATCATAAGCTCAGCCTAGCATTCAGTTAACATAGTGATGAGATCTTTGATTTGAGTACTGTAGTTAGTGTGTTCATGCTTAAAAGTTGAAATGGTTTTCTCTAAATCTTCTATTTCAAGTTTATAATTATTTTTAGCTCTTTAAAAATCAACTTTTAAGATGTTCAAGGACTCAAGATCAGATCTCATATAGGACCTATATCTGTTAACTTTAGCAATGCATTCTAGGGTACAAAGATATTTTAATACCTTGGCTTTTTCATGATCAACCATTAGTGCTTGGTTTGAAGGTGCATCTTCAACCTGGAAACTCCAATCAAAGCCTCCTTCTTCAATAACAACTGCAGCTTTCTGCTTGGGCTTCTCAGTGTGTGGAGCTCTTTTAGTGTAGTTGGCATGGGTTGTGCTTGGCCATCTTTTTTTCTTGGTTGCTTGCTCTCCCTAGCAAAGTGTCCCATTTGGTTATAGTTGTAACACTTCACTTTGCTTTTGCCCAGCCCAAACTTTCCACTGGATACATTATTAGGAAACTTTCTCCATGTCCTCTTGTAAAACTTCTTGGCTCTATGAGTGAGAAGAGCCATCTGTTGGACTATCTCCATGTACTCCAGATCATCTTGATGGATGTAGTCCAAGTCTTCAAGGCTGAAGAGGAAGTTGCCATTGCTTTCATTAGCAGACACAAAGGCTTGTGATGAGCTTGTCTCTTGGAATGGGCTTCCTTTGATGTAGCTCTCCCTTGGTGTCTCCAGGAAGGTGATGAAAGGGACCTTTTGTGAGTTGTCAGTGTAACAAATTAGATGATGTTATGGTACTTTGCAATCCTTTTCAACCATATGAAGGGCAGAACTCTGTTGATTGTTGGAGTTACCATATGGATTTTTTTATTGGTCCATTGATGATTGACACAGTGCAAATGATGATAAATGATACTCAAATCCCACTGATATACAATCCAATCAATAATCTATGAAATAGTTTCAATGTAAAACCATTTGAAATCAAACAATAATCAAACAACAAGGCTCAAAGATGATAAACAGATGATTCCAGCCAAACAAACATAATAATATGAGTAATGCAAAAGTGTATTCTCAATTAGGGTTGTGCAAAACTTTCCACAACCGATTACAAAGTTACATATATATAGAAATGATAGTTTTGCTGACAGTTTCGCTGGGTAACGAAACTGTCCTGACCAACAACATAGATTCACCCGGCTGCGAAACACAGTTTCGCCGGGTGACCGAAGTTAGCTTAGTTTCGCTGGTAGTTTCGTTGGGTCAGTGAAACTTCTACAAAAACTAAAACTAATTACTGTTTACATAAAATAGACAAACTAACATTAAACCTATTACAAGTAAACCAAAATAAACAAACTAACTCAGGTGAGTCCAACCTATACTTGATCTTCAATACTCCCCCTAGGTTGGACCTCACCGGCTTGCTCTTGATTCTCCATTTAAGCTCCAGCCTGGTCTCCCCCTTGACCTTCATCTTCATTGGCTTTCTGTTCTGCTTCTTTATCAGCTCCAGCCTCTCCAATCACATCATCCTCAGCATGTGCACTTGCTTATGAAAATTGCTTAGCTAAATCCTGCACGTCCATTCTCGTTTCGTCAGCTTGGATCACTTTTTGAGTAAGCTCCCTGACCTTAGCCCTTACCCCTCTAGCCTTGTTTGCCACTCTCATAAAGACACTGGCTTCAGATCTTGTCTCAGCTCCGGCTCCTGCTTTAATGTGGTTTTCACATAAGATATTCAAATCTTCATCTCCAAACAAAAACACTTCCATCGGATCAAATAATCTGATCTCCTGATCCCCTTTAATCCGTATAACAGCTTCCCCAGTGTTGTTGTCATAGAACCACTTGAAAAAGTCTTTCAGCATAGGGGGAAGTGGATTGGGCACACGTACTCGATTTGCAGTCTTTGCAGGCTTCTGTTTTAGCACAATCTTTCATTTGCCTGTGGCCCAATCCAAGTCCTTCTTGGACCTCCTTCTCTTGGACTTCATATAGCCAAAAGCTTCAAAGTTATCCTTCAGCCCTTTCTTAATCTCATTCTCCAACATCATTGCCCTTTCAATGGCATCAACATCTATCAGCGGGATCTCAGGTAACCTCCTCAAGTCCCATCTAGGCAAGGTCTTGAATGCCTTCCTCTTGTTTAGATAATATATTTTTCCACCCCTCCTTTTAATCATGAATACTTTAAGCTCATCATTGTATTTCCAGCTAATGATTTTCTTGTCAGCGTCCTTCTTGCTGGCCTCTTGTATATTTTGAAACAGGGATGTTATATCCTTAGGCTCCTTCGCTTTCTCAAACCAATCTTGCTGATCCAGCATAATAATATAACCTTCTGTTGACCATCACTGAGCCATATAAGTTACTGGCTTCTCATCTACCTCATAATATTCTAGTTCTGAGTTGTGGTCAACCAGATGCTCATCATCCTCTTCTTCCTCATCAATCAACCTCCGATTAGGCTCTTTTTGTTTCCCTTTATTTCCCCGATTCACATTCACCTCCTTACCAATCAAGTCCCGATCAACATCAAACTGCAGATTAAATTTAGCCTCCGATATTCTCATTCCACCGACATCCACCATTTTCTCTGCACCACTCACTTCAGCACCCTCACCAATAACATTAGCAGTCTCATTTACATCAGCATCATCATGACTAGTGTCTGCAGCTCCACTTGGGCCCTCTCCTGCATTTGATGATGAACCCCCAACATTAAGGAATTCATACTTTGAGATGTTAGTCAGATCGTTCAGCTCTTCTTCTGATCTTTAACTAAGCAAGCCAGCCGCTGCTTTTAACTCATTCAGCTCTTTAAAATTAGTCTTGATCAATTCTTGCTAGTCTACAACTATTTTTTTCAGTCCCTCAATCACTACATCCTTCTCCTTCTCCCGTATCTCCTGATTCACCAGTTTGGTCTTTATCATACTCAGTTCATTTGCCAGAGATGCATTGACATTTCTGATCACATCTTGATCAAGATCAGACCGAGTATCTTTCCTTCCAGCTTTTTCTGTGAAAGCCTGTTGTCTATGTTTTGTTCTTCTTTCAGACATATTAGCAGGTTCACTCTCCTCTTTAGCCCGTCTCTTACTCCTTTTCTCCTTTGGGCTCTCACCTCTTTAGGCGCCTTATTAACATCCTCTTCAAAATTATATTCCTTTTCTTTCACGTATCCTTTCCTCTTCTTAATAGATTCTTCTTGTCTTGCTCTGTTTTCCTCAACATTCTTTTTTTCAGATTCAATCAACCTCCTAATGTAGTTACACCTCTCAGGTGGATACATATTCTCCCATAGATAAGTGATCTTCCCACTGAAATCATGTCTTATTTCAGAGCAATCAACAAAAATCCTTGGGCTCATCTGCGCCAATTTTTAATTTCTCCGTGTCTTGGCTCATTTGGAATTAGATTATCAATCAACATTTGGATAAATCTTGGGCATAACAACCACTTATCCTTCTTTAGCACCATGATTTTTTCGATCATGCAGTCAAAGATAAGTTTTGCAATATTGGCCTTTTGACCCCTGCAGAATATAATCATGGCCCTTGCCCAGTGAATGTTCAGCCCGTCTGATCCTCCCTTTCTGTGATCCAGACACATGCTAAAGACGTGGGCTATATATCTCCATTCTTTGGATAGAAGAGATTTCTTAATTTCCTTCTTTTAGCCAAACGGGGGCCCCTTATACCCAATACTTCTGAAAGCCTCTAAGACTAGGCTATCTAAAAGCACCACCTCAGGGCCACAGTCATCCTCTAGACAAAGTATCCTGGTAATAGTATCAGCTGTGATGACAATGTCTTGACCTTCGATCCTGGCCACAATCCAGTTGGGAACTAATTCAGCGTCGTACTCCGCTGATCTCCAGAAGTCTCTTACGTGAAAATCGTAGATGGTAGACATGTAAGAAATGGCATAGAAAATTGGAGGTTGCCTCAACCATCTAATACATTCTCTGAATCCTGCTGCTTTTGGCTTCCCGTTATCAAGCAGAGCCACAATATTGAACTTATCATCCAACTTTAAGTTCGCCATAACAACTAAAAAGGAAATACACAAAGATTAGGGAAATGAATATACACAATGAAATACAAAAAAAATAATAACAAAACAAAAACAAAAATAAAAATAAAAAAGGATTTTGGCTAGTTTTGCTCACAGCAAACATTTAGTTTCGCTGTCAAGAAATCATAGATTTGCTGAGAGTAAAGCTTAGATTCACTTAGTCTTAGGCATTGAGTTATGATCATTATGTTTAAACTAGTTTCGCTGATAGCTTATTTAGTAAGTTTGCCTAAGAAAAACTAAGTTTCGCTATTAGTTTCCCTCATAATTAAACTCAGGAATCCAAGCCGTCGAATCTATAGTTTCGCTGAAAGTGTCCTAGCGAGACCATCAATTGTGCTTGGACAGCACAACTTTACAGTTTCGCTCGAAACTATGAACTTTCATTCAGTTTCGCTGAAGCATCTCGCAGTTTCGCTGGACGAAACTGCGACTCTTTAGCTTCAGCGAATCAAAATCAGAAGCTCTTTCAGCTGACAACCGACCAATTAAAGTAAACACCAAGGTCGCCCAACACACCTATTCACATAACCACAGTTTATTTTAGCCAAGTAGAGTAATAAGGTGATTTTCGCTAAAAGAGACCGAGAGAAACTAGGTTTTTCTATTTTCACACCTATGAGTTTTGAAGCCCGACATACGCTATATATACCACATAGTTTCACTGGGAGCGAAACTATAGTTTCGCCCGGGAAAACAGATTGCTCCTGAATGAGCTTGACTGCTGGCGAAAGTGTAGTTTCGCCTTTTTTTTATTTGTGTGTATATATATATATATATATATATAATGAAAAAGCAAACATTTGTAAAGGATAAAATCCTCACCTAACATTTCCAACTTAAAAAAACAAACTGATAACTAAACGATTATACTATGAAAGATAAAATAAAATGAAATAAAATATTAAAAGGATATAGTTTGCATCTTTTTCTCAAAGTTTTTCTGAGAATCGAGTCTTGGCGAGATTGCTGATATGTTTGTCCTCTTAAACCCATGCCTTATTCTTTTCAAGGAATGACCTGCAACTGATTTTATCATGTTTTAGATTTAATTAAAGAATCTTAGATAACTTGGTTCCCCACTGACATCTGACAAAGTACATATCCCGTCATCAAGGTTTATTGAGTGTAATAATTGATTTTGCTTGAGTAGTTCATAATTGACACAGATGCATGCATATGATAGCATGATCTTTTGATGAGACACAATAATAAACAGACACAATGATGATATCTCCAGGTCTATACTTTTATATAATATAGGATATGTACATCTTATTCCAAAAGATGAGAGTTTCAGGTCAATGCTTCCACATAGCAGAGAAGATAATCTTAGCATGTTGATGAGAGCTTCAGGTCAATGCTTTCGCATAGCAGAGAAGATCATCACTCCAGGTCAATGCTTACGCATAGCAGAGGAGATAAACATGCATTTTATTATACATAATATGCAAATTGGGCTAAGAGATATTAGACCCAACACGGACTTAGAACAGACTTATGACAAAAACAACCACTCTCAACCAAGTTTTTGACGAGGCTTTTATCTTTGTGCAGGCCAAAATGCCATGAGAATAACCCTTATTACTGAGTTCTTGATCTTTAGTTTAGCTGCACGATCATTGTTTACTTTGTTTTCTGGCTGAGACTACCATGCATATCCCGACACAAGCCATTGACCTCTTTTTAACTTCTTTTTCTGGGGGATTCCTAAGAAAGCAAAATTGGAAAAAAAACTTTAAAAGTGTATTCTCCCCCTAATTTTCTATTTTCCCTCACGGGGATAGAAATTTATGTAGTTTTCCATATACTAAGGTAAAAAAATAAAAAATAACATAGAATAAGAAGGAATATGGGATATTGGAATCATTTCACAAATGTAAACGGAAAGAGTTATTTAGTAAAACATGACATTTTATTAGGAAAATAGATTTTCATAAAGATATTAGACCCAACATAAAGATCAATTCATATAAACAAGGTTTGTCAAATGTTTTAGTGAAAAGATCTGCTCTTTGACTGTTTGTGTCAATTGGAATAATATATATAAACCCCTTTTCCTGAGCATATCGGATTGCATGAATCCTTGTTTCAATGTGCTTGGTCCGAGTGTTATGAATTGGATTTTTGGCGATCTCAATGGCAGTTTCATTATCATAAAAGAGTGGTGTATGAAGAAATTTGATGCCATAATCCATCATCTGATGTTAGATCCAAAGCACCTGACATCAGGAACATGAGGCGGTAACATATTCAGCTTCACCTGTAGATAAAGATACAATTGTCTGCTTCTTGCTTTGCCATGAAACAAGACAATCCCATGATATTGGCATTCATCGGTGACTGATTTCCGATTTATCTTGCAACCTCCGTCATCACTATCAGAATAGGCATGCAAATCAAAGTTTCCTCCTTTGGGATACCAAAGACCTAAACGGGAGGACCCTTTGAGATATCAAAAGATATGTTTAACAGCCTTTTCATGTGATTCCTTCGGATTTGATTGATAACAGGCACAGTAACACACGGTGAAAGTAATGTCCGGACAACTCGCAATGAGATACATGAGAGACCCAATCATAGATCTATAACGATGAGCATCGACAGGTTTCCTATTATCATTTGGAGTTAAGCAAGTTTGAGCAGTGAAGGAGTAAGTTCAGGAGACGCATCATCCATCTTGAATTTCTTGAGCATCTCCGAAACATACTTTTCTTGATGAATTATAATGTCATCAGGCTTTTGTTCAACATGTAATCCCAAGAAAAAGCATAACTCCCCCATCATACTCATTTCAAAGCGATCCTTCATCACTTCTTCAAACTCTCTACACAGCTTCTGTTGGTTCATTTGATCGGTTTTTAGTGCGGAAGATGGTTTGAATAGTTCAATACTAAAGACAAACAACAAACACAAAGATTTGAAGAACAAAAGAAGACCAAAATGTATTCAAATAAGTTTCAATAAGAAACAATACACAATGGAATAAAATAAGCTCAATATATTCAATAAACACCAGCATACAGTAGTCACTTGCAATAGAAATATTCGAATAGGGTTTTGAAAGGATACCTAACAATGAACAAATTAAAATCTATATATAGCAGTCTTAGTTTCGCACGAAACTGTAGTTTCGCCCGTCTGAAACTGCAGTTTCACCGGGTGAACTTTCAGCTGACTGTGAGCGAGACTATAGTTTCACTCATAGATTCTCTAGACAACAAAAAGATAACCAAAACTATACAACTTACAAACAAAATCTAACATTAATACGATTACATAGAAATGTAAACAAATACTAATCTAAGGTGAGTCCAACCTATACTTGATCTTCAATACTCCCCCTAGGTTGGATCTCACCGATTCTGCTAGTCTTGATATCTCTATTCAGCTACGAATCCCCTGCTCTTGCACCTGATGTTTCTTCTTTAGATGCTATAGATTTCCTTCAACGAGCTTTAGCACTTGATCCACCTTGGTTGCCTCCTACTTCATCAGCTCCTTCGGGATGAGCACTCGCTTATGCAAATTGTTTTGTCAAATCCCGAATGTCCATGTTCAGATCATCTTAAGCCCTTACCTTCTCTACCAGCTCCTTCACTTCAGCCCTCACGCCTCTAACCTTCTTCGCCACAATCATGAACAAGCTTGCTTCCTTCCTTGTCTCCTCTCCTGCTCCTGCTTTTATATGGTTCTCACATAGAACGAGCAGATCTTCATCCAAAAATCCAAAAAGCTCCATAGGGTCGAAGATTCGATATTCAATGTCACCCTTCACTCTAATCACCGCATCCCCCGTCTGATTATCATAAAACCATTTCTTAAACTCTTGAAGACGTGGCGGGGAAGGATTTGCCAATCTAACCCTATGAACTGTTTTTGGCGGCTTCATGCTAAGTACAATCTTGCCTTTACGAGTCACCCAATCTTTATCTTTCTTGGACCTCTTCCTCTCAGCTTTCATATGTCCAAATGCTTCAAAGTTATCATTCAGTCCACTTTTAATCTCCTTTTCTAGCAACTTGGCTCTTTCACTCAGATCAGCTTGAAGCAGAGGCAAAGATGCCAACCTTCTTAAATCCCACCTAGGCAAGGTCTTGAACGCCTTCACTTTGTGTAAGTATGTAATCTCACCCCCTCTCCTCTTAATCATGAACATCTTAAGGCCGGGGTTATATTTCCAACTAACTATTCTCTTATCCGCCTCCTTCTTGCTCAACCCTTCCATATTTTGGAATAGGGGAGTCAGTTCTTCCGGTTTCTTCTCCTTTACAAACCATTCGCTTTTGTCCATCTCGATAACATCATTCTCA
>BJCN01317872.1:0-15703 GCA_018326445.1 Flaveria brownii
ATAGGAATCCGAGTCTGGTAATCCTTCACAAGAAAACCAAATGGGTCAAATTCAACAGTTGCATTATTATCAATAGTAAAACATCGGACAGATATTAAGTTTTTAAGGAGTTGAGGTGCTATCAAAATGTTTTTGAGGTCAAGTGGGGGGTACGGTGGCGGTAAGGTGGAGTGACCGATGCCCATGGTGGGGATTTGGATACTGTTGCCAACGACGATGTTGTTCAACCTGTTATTATAGACTAAGATGAGAGATTACCTGTAGTGTTTGACATGTGGTTCCTTGCTCCCGTGTCCATAATCCAACTTTGCTCCGGGTTGAGAGACATAGTGTGCATTGCTTGTTCTATGTTGGTAGGAGTATATGAATACTCTGAAGATGCATATGCCTGTGATGGAGCTGGCCCGAGGATACCCGGTGCTGGATGTGGGGGACGGCTCGGTGCTGGAGTGTTGAATGGAGTGGTAGGGTACGGGCAAGGCGGTGTTGGCCAACCTTGTTGCGGGTATGACCATGGTGGTTGTTGCTGTCCCCACGAGTTTTGATGGTTCCAGTTTAGAGAGCATTGGTATCCACGTCCACGGGAGCGCCCACTGCCACGTCCACGGGAGCGCCCACTGCCACGTCCCAGACCACCCCTGCCCCTGCCTCTAGTGTAGTCCCAGCCGCGGCCTGGTGACTGGTAAGTGTATGGTGGCTGGTTCGGGTGAGGGGAGGGTGGTGGGTTTTGAGTAGTTTGGTGATTTGGGGGATGAGTAGGGTTTGTATGTGGTGGTTTGGAGGTGTTCGAGGATGTGGTGGTGTTGAGAGCAGTGGCGGTGGGGGTGATGGAGTGGGCTCTTCGGGTTTCTTCAAGGATAAGACGGGATCGGGCCACATGAAAGTTTGGTAATGGTTGGGATTGTTGAAGCATGGCAGCAATGTTGTCATATTGTTCGTTGAGACCGACGATGAGTTGGAGAACAAGACCTTGATCTGTAATAGGAGCATCAACGTTAGCTAGTTGATCGGCTAGGGTTTTGAGCTCTTGGCAATAGGCGGAGGCGTTGGGGAAGGCTTTAATTTGGGTGTTGGTAAATTTTTGCTATAGGTATAGGGCTCGGGTAGGCTTACTGTCAACAAAAGTTTGTTCAAGGGCTGTCCACCCGGAATGGGTGGTGGGTTTCTTGGACATGATGGTTTGCATGAGATCATGGGTTATGGTGCCATAGATCCATTGTAGGACAATGGCATCAAGGCGTTTCCAGAGGGGATCAGGGTTGGAAGATGATGCTTCGGGTGGTTGGAGATGATCTTCTACGTTGTAAGCGGTGAAATGGATCTGCATGAGTTCTACCCAAGTGAGGTAGTGGCCGCTATCAAGACCAAGAGTATAGTTGACATGGTTACAGATGTTATTAACCATGGTAGCAAGGTGGTTTGTGGTAGAAGGGGTGGCGGGTGGTTTGTTTGATTCAGTTTCTGTGTCGCCGGCCATGGTGGAAGGTGGCGGAGATGATGAGAGGGGTGGTAAAAAGGTGACGGCAATTAGGGTTTAGGGTTAGGTTATCAGAGAGTGCTCTGATACCATATTGGAATCCCTTGATTATCATTCTCATTAACTGAACATATATAATTACAAATGATTCACTTTACCCCCTTAATCCATACATAAATGATAATACTAATCTAATGAGAATACTAGTCTAATAATTAGTAACTTAATATGACCATCTTGCTAAAAACTGTGCTAGATAACTGTGACATCATTTGTCCTACTAGTCATTCGAATTTATCCTGTCAATTTGATGATATATTAATAAGTAATAACAAAACATATGTTAGACACCATGTTTATTTTGCACTATGCGTCCTTGGGAACATATTAACTTCATTTCCAATTAAGATTTTAAAAACAATTAAAGGTCAGCAACAAAATAATAAAGATGAGGAAAAAAACTGATGTCACCACCACCCAATTGTGTTCGCAATATTCACTCATCCTGCACTAGAAGTTGTAGGAAAGTTGGGCATGTTTATCTAACACAAATTGTTCATAGAAAAACTACCATTGTCTTTTTTCAATATATAACTGATAGCTTTTGACATGTACAATTACAGCTAATTAGTGAAAGACTTGTGTACTTACTCATTTATAGTCATGTTGGTTACTGATGTATTTACATCAGATGGAATAGGATACTTGGACAAAAAAGGGAGCACCAACAACTCCCCCATACAACTGCGACCTTTATGTTTGTTCTTTTCACCTTTTTTACGCTTGGATGTGACTGAACCTACCACAGGAGGCCCCTGCAAATACGAGTTTAAACATTTAATAGATTTGGACGTGAAGAAATAATAATACAAAAACTGTAACAGCAATAAGAATAGTAATAATATCAATAGTAGCAGTTATAATGAAAATAACAATAATACAAGTGACCTTTGATATCGCAATAACACCAAGCAAGTTCAATGCACTTTTTCTTGGAGTGAACAAGTCATCTCTCCATCCGGAAATTTCTTCCTGCCACACAATTCATCTTTTATTAAAATATATCATCAATTTAAACCAAACATGTGATGTGAAAAGTGTTAATAGCTGAATTCTGTGCCCGAGAGCCTTTGTTAGTCAGAAAGATCCCTATGATGCGTGCCAGGCTTCCAGAGCAGTTGACTAGGGTTCAAGAACACGAACAAGTCGTCAGAAAGTGTACCATAGAACCATAGCAAAACAATGGCATCAATTTCCATCCACGAATCACAATCAGGATCCACTTGTGGTGGTAGTTTTTTGCCATTGATATGCTTCATGACTTTATACCCACGTGCACGAAGCCGGAAGAGTTTCACTCATGAAGAAGAAGGCATCTTGGTGCCATAGAGAACCCAGCTTTTATTCTGGATGTTTGTAACAATGTAAATAGGGTGAAGGGTGTTTGGCTTGGAAGTAGAGGCTTCGGACTGTTTCTTTACCGTCATGGTTGCGAGTGATGGAACGTTCACCGGAATATTAGAAGAATGAGATTGACGATGGTGGCAAGCTCGTAGCTTGTGGTGGCAATGGTGAAGGACTACTCGTAGAGAGATAGGGTTAGCTCCGATACCATGTTAATGGTTGAAATCGCTGATGATTTCATTCCATCCAATATCCGTATAAATACAATCCAACCGAATGAGATATTCGGGGAAACGATAATTACATAATACAAAATATTTTCTCATAAAATATTAACACATAAAATAATAAATACACATACACGTTAATAAAAATATGTAGTATATACTCTTTGAACTTATAATTCTTTATTACTAATAATGTTCCCACAAACAATAAAAAAAATTTTGACTTGCCACACAGCCAAAAGAGACGAACTCTCTAAAATTGCAGAAATAGAATAAATACATACAAATTCAGAAGGGAGGTTCTTTCTTATGTACTCATCAGAATCTTCTTCCCACTCCGTAACATCCTACAAGCAAATGTTCCCCAACGAAGAGAAAAATTACTTCAGTGTAGACAATACTTTTTAATGCAATCAGTATTTTGATACAAACACAGTTTCAATAAAAACCATCATTTGAAATCAATAACTACGTTCTCAATTCACCAAGCAATGCCCAATGTATCCATGCTATGTATATCAAACCTTTTCATTCATTATTATTGCTGGAAATATTGCAGACTCTAGCAAGGATGAGAAGTGCGGTGAAACAAGTCTCCATCCCTGTTTTCAGCCATATGTCAGAAAAATAAAAACAAACACAATCTAACTGGCTGATGCAGTGAACCAAACTCACTGGGCCTGTTTCAAGGAGTCGAGATATAACATCAAAAGCTAAAGACACAATCCTCTCTGCCAAATTATCCAGTTTCTGTACACAAGATTTATCAAATCAACAAGCTACATTGCTGAAGACTAACATAAATTTAAATACTAACGATAACATTACATGGTCAAAGAACAATAAAGCAGATGATTTCATAAAACATGATTGTTTGAAATATTACCCTATGAAGCAACATTGTAACTCACAATAGTATATTCAATATGGCACAAATTGTGACTAGCAGGCTATATAGTATGACAAATTGGGAAATTGAGCAGATAGGGCCAGCAGGTACCAGGTGAAAACAGATAACTTTTGTATGCGAAACGAGAAAGGGCATGAGGATCAAGTTACACAAAACAGCTCTTGTCCAATCTTTTGATAAGAACTTATCTATTAAATATGATTATTAAAACTTATTATTACTTTTGTAATAAAACAGTTTATTTGGTTGTATGCACTAAAAATACATTGTGGGCAACCTTCAACCCATTTTCTTTTCAGCCCATTATTTATACTACACATGTCAACCATTAGAAATGAAAAAAACCCAAATCAACTTGTTCATAAGCAATGGCTGAAATTTCCAGCTTTACTTGTATCTAAAAACAAGCAGAAACTTAGTACAAGAGAGCATGTCTGTTTCAGAAAGCTAACATGTCATATTCGTATACTCCATAAAAAACACATCATTCCATCACCTAACAAAAACATAACTATATTTTTCAGAACTTACACTGAAATCAGTTTTAAGATTGAGTAGTTTCACAACAGAATTGATGATGTCTGGCATGAGTCTGTAAGATGATATGAAACAAAATGAGTAGGGATAAACATGTTTAACAATTTATAATACTTGACTAATGTTTATGCATTACTTATCAGAAAACTTCCTATGTCGAGTGACAAGGGCACAGAAAATGAGTAAACTTCTCTTTGCAGTCTTCAGCCTCTGAGTGTACCCATCATCGGAAGAGCTACCAGCTTGAAATTTTAAAGAGTGGAGGATGTGAATAAAATCATGGCAAAGAGACGGGAGCAGAGGGACCAATGCAGATGGCATATGCGATCTCACCTACAAAACCATTAATATAAGATGCATAGCATTAGCTTGTGTTACTGATTATATAGAAATATAAAAACAGATTATCACCTGCACCAAATATTCTGATGAAAAAATGCATAAGCATGGACATAATAACAAGATTCTTCACAGCATCAACTTTGGTTGTACTTTGATTACAAAACTCTTTATGATATTAATAAAATGCAGCATTAAAAGGTATCAAAAATTCTTTGTCATGATAATCTGCTGTTTTATGGTTGGTAATCGCAGCAATTCACAGTAGAGGTGGCAATCTTGATTCATTTACTTATGAATGTGTACAATTGGGTTGTGTTTTATCTCAAATGGGTAAAATCTATTGTTAATGCATACAACCTCCAAAATCGTTCTACTCAAAGATTTGCTTTACTGTGTCAGAAATTTGGTTTTGTAATCATATTTAATATATTCATTATTTATAGAAGAAAAAACCAAAACTTGGACAAACAAGTGTTAGCTGCAAGCCAACCTGGCCTGAGTCGTACTTATAATTGACCTGTTACCCAGCCATCGAAGGTACGCAATCACAACTATCACCTCCAGAACATTTATACTTACAGCATAATAGATACACTTGCTCATTATAAGAAGGCACTTCTCAGCTTCCATTTCAGCTTTATTTTGAATACAAAGGTCTTCAACAAACTGATGAAATAAACAAATCATAGGCACAAGAATCTCCTGTGCGATTAGCTCCAGTTGCAATGGAACTGGCTCCTTTGGTATTTTTGGATTCAAAAAGTACTGCCACAAACACACAAACTAAACCATTAGTCATTGTTAACATCCTGGCCTAACAATATATCAAAAGCGATTGCAAATAGAAGCATCAAAAACTTAAAATACAACTGTACTAATCACTTGTTAAGAGCACCTGAAATGGCCTGACAACTGACTGGAGAACTGTGAGGGCATTGATGGTCTTCCATCTAGAGTTCCCACCTTTATTAACCAAATCACTATCTTGAATTACCAGCTTCAGCTCGGGTACCAGTTCATGCCACAAGTTACGCTTCACAAAGTCGGCATCAACAATAGGACGAAACTGCACTAGCATGTTTCAGTAACTAACCAAGTGAAAATATAATCGTAGAGGTTACAAAAAGGGGAGGCGGATGCACGTTGAGTCGTGTGCTGAAACTCTTTTGACTTTATGGATGGTTTCATCTATAAATAATTGATGTGTCAAATATGAACACACAATATATATCTGGTGATAAACTAATTCTTCGAATAAAATAATTCGGAAGGTTTTGTGCAATACAACAGTAAACTTTGAGCAACTTTTGATCCATTTTCTTTTAAGGATCTTTTGTTATTAATTTAGTCAAGTGTCCATTAGAGATAAAACATAGCCAAAATCAACCAATACATAAGTAACGGGTCAAAAAGAGTCACATCTCCATAATCATAACAGCAAATACACATACTGCTTCTATTAACACTTTCAAGATTGCAGGTTGTGCTTCCAGCAAAGAGCGCACGACAACGTCTCTATACTCCTTGCTGACTCCTGAAGCTGCCCCACCATCAATTGTACTCCTCCTTGTGAAATTCTTTAGATATGTAGCGGCAGCGATACTCTGACCTTGGTTCTCCCCACCTGCAATTGTTAATAGAAGCCTAAAATTTCAAAAAAAAAATTCTTATTCCCAAAAGATAAAGATTTTTGTGTAATTAATGGTTTCCACTTTCCAGATAACCAAATTAAACACTATTTTTAATCATACTTCAATTATGTTTGTGGAAAAAAGAATCCGAAGTTGGGTATTTCATGAACTGAGGGAACATAATTAAGCGATTTGCTTTCCATATATAAAACCAAATTACTTTTATCACAACTGAACAGCGGCAGGTTGGTAGGAAGATAAAAAAAATGAACTTGAGCTCGAGTGAGGTTGAGGAGTGAATTGAAGAAAGCAAACAGGAGATGAGAGTGAGAAAATATTCACCAATGGCGATGGAGATTAGAGCAAAGGGGAAATTGGGGTTCAAAGACATGTCGTCGAGCGCTCGAGTGGCAGAACGGCGAACTTCAGCGTCGGCGCTGAGGGTGTTGCTGAGAAGAAGGGCTACTTGCGCACCTGACTCCATAACCACCGGGTGATGCTACGACGGAACCCTAGCTCAGGAGCTTTCGATGGTGACAAATTGGGGGCGGCAAAATGTGTACGCAGTGGCGGGAACTTTTACTTGCTTCTTCATTTTGCTATTCCTTTATAAAAAGATAATTGCATTGCGAGTGTTTAATATAAAAAATGTAAAAATTATTGTGCGTTTAACACGTGTTTTTATATTGTTTTAAAAACAAGTGTATTTTAGTAATTGTGTTAAATATTTTAACTCATTGTTTTTATACGTTTATTGTGTTAAATATCAATTTATTATGTGATGTATTTTACATTATTTATTATATGTATTTATCATCGTGTTTTATATTTTTAATCATTTTGTGTTATTTTTTTATTATTTTTATAAATTATATAAACTTATCATCTGCAATGTGTTTTACAATTACAAATACATAATGATATACTTTCACTTAAAACTCATGTTGTTAAAATATGTTATTTTGTCATTGTTTTTTATAGTTATATAAACTTGTATTTATTATTATGTTTTATAATTAAAAGTAAACAATTATATCATTTTACCAATATATTTTTAAAAAAAACTTATAGTGTTTAAAATAACACAATGATAATAAAAAAACATAATGAGACGTGTTATTATGTTATTGTTTTTAATGTATTAGATTAATTAGGTGTTACTTTATTATTTTGTTTTATATATTAGAGACGCACAACAATGTTATTTTATCATTATATATCTTTTAAAAATTTATTATTTTAGAAAAACATAATAATATTCAGAAAAATAAAATAACTAACAAAAATTCACAATGAACTGTAGTAAACACACAATGACGAGACGTGGGATTAAAACATTAAAAAAATAATTATCTTTTTATATAGCAATTCGATACTCGTTTTAAAGATAAAGAAATGCTCGTTTTTATGGTGTAACTTTTATAAAAAAAATGATACCGTACATAAAAGTTATGAACGTTTAAAAAATGGGATAACTTGTAAAAAGTTAACCTATCCTAAAATACCTTTCTAACAATTTTTCCCTATAAATTGATCTCAATCATCGATTAAGAGATTGATGATTGAGATTACTTCTTATACTTTTTAGTTTTAGAAGACCTTTTATTTGAAATTTTTTATTTGAATAAATGATCCATGTGATTTTATCAAATTCTAAGTTTGATTTTTAGAATTTTTAAAACATAAAGCTAGCCCATTTAATCTCTTTAATTTTTTAGGGTAAAGTGTGGGTGATTATGTAGTTTCTCTTATTTATTTTACTAATACTTTATAATACTATAGACAAGAATTTCTTCTTGTATAACTTGTTGGAATGGAATGTGACAAGCCTACACTACCTATTCAAAATATGGTTGGAATGCAACGAGCTTGCATATTAAAGAGCCTTAAATATGTTTTCTTGAAATGTAACAAGCTTACAGTGGCATAAATTCATAAACACTGTGATGTAGCAAATTAGTATATGCATCCAATTAGTATATGATCATGCAAGTTTCTTGACCTTAATCGCATTATTGGCATAGCAAATTAGTACATGAAACAAATTAGTACAAGAAAACATGTGCAACAAATTAATAGATGAATATACAAGTTAATTGTTATAATTATAGTATGTGTCATCCGCAGCCCCTGAAATGAGAGTAATTAATGCTCATTTGCTGAAAATTATACAGAATTTACGGGTCATTTGTAGCCTATAAAACTGTTTGAACTGTCACCGTACATTTGAACCAGCTACGCAGCCTTTGAAACTGACCAAACTGACCCAAAGATCAATATTTAATGAAAATGTTAACGTCTTCAAAAGTGGTTCAAAATCTACAAGTCAATTTAAAATCAAAGTTTAGGGATGAAGTTAACGTGATGAAGTCCGAAAGGTGATGGATGAAGTCAACATTCTAGCTTTAGGATTTTAAAAACATTTTATTAGGGTTTCAAATGTAAAAACACATAACTATCCTCACATTGACTATAAATACTAAATGGATTTAACCCCGGAGACTAAACTTGCAACATACACATAAAAGTTTGGATTAACTATGCAATTTTGAAACTTTGGGGACTAAATGTACAATCTGGTCAAACCATGGTGTCACACCTTATTGATCAGGACTAATCATAATGTGACTGATATCAACTTATGTAGTGGAAAATAATATTTTAATCTTAAAAGTGGTTACATTTCCCAAATCAGATGTTTATGTGGCATTACAACAACAATAATTTATCCCATAGTAATATTTGTCTAGAATTCAAATAGCATATTCTATTTAAATTGTATGACATGTCTGACTAAATCTCTAAATGATCCAACTAATGTGGCTCCTATCCATAAGTCACCTGACAATTATTTTTCTCCTGAAATATACACCCAAAATATGTCAACATAATGTTGGTAAGCTTATATGTTCATGACACTTGACTTTTCATGAATAATATATAATAATCAATAATAATAATGACAATGGTGCACTAGGGAATGTATCACAATCAATCATTAACCGAAATTAACCGCTCGTGCTAAAATATCCCCTAACTCATTACCCTAGAATATTGTGTTTAAATGTACCTTCTTATGCATGGTTAAGTTACACTAATTTGTGTTAGAAAGATTATTGAATCTCAATGGAGGGTTTCCTTGGCATAAAGGGCCCGTTGTGTGGGGATGATTCCCCTAATAGTACTATTTATAAATCATGCGGCTCCAAATGGTGTTAATGATTGTGTTTTATTCAGGGACAATAGTAGTTATTGTTATACCATAAAATAACATTTAAAACTTATGTATTTCACCCTAGAATTGTTAATATAAAAATGGGGTTCATGAGACTCACCTAAATGTTGTTCATGAGATAAATGCTCAGGATCTAGAGTGCTACCGACCAACAAGGTTTCTAAGTTCATTCATATAAATTAGCATCGCATTAAGTTTTTATCTAAGTCCAACCCATGTATGTTTAGTTTACATTACTTGATTTGTTGATTATTGTTTAACATGTGTAATTCATGTTTTATGTCTTAAATTCTTGAAGTATCAACTTGTGTATTAACTAAGTATAAGTGTGTAAGGATTACACTTAGAGGCTGATGCAACCAACAAGCTCTCAGCATGCGCATGTGAAGTACAAGGAAGTTACTTTGGAAGATTTGATATAACTCAGTTAATTATGCTAAGTATCAAATCTTCCGAAGCCAAAAGACCAAATCTTCTGAAACCAAAGATGAAGTCTTCTAAAGCCTCAAAGACAAAGTCTTCCGAAACCAAGGACTGATTTCTTCTAAAGACAGAGGGGACATGCTTTTCATGAATCACTTTTTGACAAAAGCTAACTACTTTTTGCTACCACATCTTAAGGCTCACCAACTTAAATGAGTTGGTGAAAAGTCCATACTTTTGTCAAATTGTAGATTAAGGTCTTATGTCTATAACTTCCTAATTTTGTACTTTTATCTTTTTGTATTAGATAAGAATGTGAGCTATGACATGTCATAATAACTAGTCAAAAGACAATCTGCCTTTTGACTTTACATTGATCTTGTTGTCTAGATTAATATTTCCAGTTGGCCTTTAAAGTACGGCCAGCTGTAGAATGTAATATAAAGTATCTCAAGTACTTGTAATTTTCATGTAAGCTTTGTAACAACTTGAGAGCAATATACATCATTCTTGAAAACTATATAATATTGTTCTGGTTCTTGTTCTGTTCTTTTACCTGTGTTGTTTGTTTCATCATAAGCCGGTTTCTTATTTGATCTACTAAGTGTTATAACTCTTCAATTACTTTGAACCTTTTGTATTGACCCATTTACCGGTCCTGCAAAGTCTATGGTTTATAATTTTAGATTAAAATATTCTTTTATAAGTGTGTTTTAGTCTCAAATCAGTAAGTGTTCAGTTATTGGCAATTTTGGTCCCTAGACTTTGTTAAAATGACATTTTTAACCCAAAAGTTTGGAATTTCGTACTTTACTTGGTTATGATGGAATTTACTATTTTTTGGAGAGTTATGATACTATAACTTTTATCTTATTTGGATTCCTTTATTGGTTTTAAAAGTTTATTTTGAAATAGATTTTTTCATGTTGATTAAATAGGAATTTCTTACTTCGGGGGTTATGGGTAGCTTGATATGTGTTAATATTTCATTTATAACTTATTTTGAATATCTATAATATTAATATTATGATTACAGGATTGACCTGTTGGTTTTTGTATTGTAAGCGCGTATTAGACTGCGTTTCAAACGTGTTGTATAAGATTTTTATAAATAATTTATTTTATTAGTTTTTAAGTCATGGGTTATGTTTATAGGTTATAATATAATGTAATATATCAAATTTTCTATTTTTGGTAATTTTTATGATTTTTTTATATTAATACTTTAACTATATTTTAATAATGATAATTTTTGTATAAACTAGCGGTAAGCTCTATAAATATTAATATTTGGATTTTGATTTATTCTTATCACAATAAATTCATTAGTTATGAAACTTTCATATTCTAATTTGTTCTTGTCTGTTTTATGCTTATAACGCTCGTGGTTTGGTTTTTAATGTGTTTTTGTTTTCGGGTTGACTTTGATCATAAATTACTTTAATATACTTAATAATATACTAATGGAAATGTCCACGCGTTCAGTAGTAAGGCTGTTGCATGTTTGTTTGGGAATTCAAATTTGGTCAGTATCGGCTTGGTGTGTTATGACGTAAATTTAAAAATCAAAATATAATTATTGAAAAAAATGAACGAAAGAAAAAAGTTACCTATATTACAAAAGTCTTTAAGACAACTATATTATTCCGACAAGATTAGTGAAAGCATGGGTAGTATTTGTGGTCGGAAATCTCTTATAAGTTATTACCTAGATTTTAGGGGAGGGTAGGGTTCGTTTTATGAATGTAGGTTAGAGTTTTATGATTATCGGAGACAACTTTCGATGGTGATTGACATAGACCAGAGAAGGTTAATGGAGAAATTGTCACCATAAATTATCATCTTGATTGTTATTGAGTTGTTAATAACCGGCAAGGAAAATGGAAAGAGGGATTAGTGCTCAATCGCAATGAAAGCACAACATTGAAAGTAAGTGGCTGTTTTATTTGGACACATGTATATGCTTTAACATTTGTATTATAAGCATCATATGTTATACTTTATTACAAGTGCATAAATGGAATAAAATGGTTATTTATTTGAAATTTACGCATGACTTTTCATATGGGTGTCGTAATCTATATGTAAAATTATCATTCTATCCTTCTTTCACTTTCATTATAAAAATATAGATAGATATTAAAATTATTAAACTCATAATATGCCCCTAGAAAAATATTAGTATTATTATTATTATAAATATGAAGATATATATATATATATATATATATATTTTATATACTTAAATTTTAAATAAGTAAAACTTAATTTAAATAGTATTTAGTTATAAAAATATAATTAGGAAAAATAAATTTAAAAGTCAATTTATAGTATCATAAATAAAATAAAATTTAATGAAGTGAATTAAAAAATATCATATTAATAAATAATGTATTAATAATGTTTATTAATACATGAAATATACATGGGCAAAAATGTCAAGGTATATAAAATTTAATGGATAAATTTACCATATTGCTCCTAAAAGGTCTTAAAATCTTAATCAGTTCTCTATTCTACCCCTCTTAAGTACATTGCACTCCTTTGTACATATTGCTTCAAAACCTGTATGCTTGGCAAAATTATATCTCTATCCAAAAAGATGTATTATATAGTATTATACATATAATTATTTAAATAAAATAATATTTAATTTAAATAGTATTTAATTATGAAATTGTGATTAATAACTATAAATATAAATGTCAATTTATATTATTATAAATAAAAAAAATCAATGAAGTGAATTAAATAATATCATATTAATAAATAATGTATTAATAATATGTATTAAATAATACAATAATTATAAAAGTTAATTAAATGGGGACAACAATGGAACTATTGCATAAAGCATTGTACTCTATGCTTAAAATGTTGTATAAGTGTCTTACACTTTTAGTAAAATACCATCTTATCCTTATAAGTGTTGATACACGATGTCCCTAGTTTATTGTACTTAAATGCTTATATCTTTCACTTCTTACACATATGTAATTCAAGAACAGTATTGTAATATGATATGTGTTTGGATGTTTATTTCACTTTGATTATATCATATTCTTATAACATTCATTATTACATGCTCGATGAACTATATATATAGGTTTTGAGGTTGTTGTGCACAGTTCTGAGTCAACAATGATTCAGAAATATGTTTGACTTAGTCTCGTGGTTATTCATGCTAATGGACCATGCTTATAGACCAGTCGCACGACTGATCCACGACTGAACCAGGTGACTGGATCAGTCGTACGACTAAGTCATAAGGCTGGGTTAGTCGCATGACTGAACCATTCATAGAGTTCAGTCGTGCGTATGAATCAATCGCATGACTCAGTCGCATGACTGAACCATGGAAATGGCTCAGTCGTACGAATGAACACTAAAACCTATAAATACCACATAATTCGTGAAAAAATGCAACACTTTGAATATTATCATACCCTAGCCGTCCAGAGCGTCCCATTTCGTCCATCCAACTTCAAAGTTCGTTCCTGGTCAATTTCTACTCATTCTTAACGTTTAGTTAATCGTTAGATCGATCAGGTTGTCGTTCTCACTGATTGGATCGCCAATCCAATAGGATTCCACACTATTTGATCTGGTTTCATGTTGAATCAGTTAGTACTCCGTACGTACATGGTCCTAACAAGTGGTATCAAAGCCTTGGCTCGTGATTCTTCATGGATTCGATTGGTGTTCTTGTTAAAATTAACGTTTTAATTCAAAAGATTCTTGTTTTGACTCAAAAAGTGTTTTTGAAGTGTGCTTGATTCAAAAGTTTCAACCTTTTCGACTTACGGCAGATTAGGGTTTGTGAAATATCATTTTTTGCTGTCAAAGTGTTCAAGGTTTCAAATTTTTTATGCACAGCAGCTTCAGTCGCATGATTAAATCAATCGCACGACTGAATTTCAATCGCACGATTCAACCGCATGACTGGACTTAGTCGTATTGCTCATTCGCATGATTAAGCTAATCCACATGGTTGAACTCATTCTCATCCCTCAATTGGACGATTGAACTCAATCACACGATTGAACTTAGTAGCAGTCTCCAATCGCACAATTGAACTCAGTCATATTCTTCAATAACACGATTGACTCTGTCATATACAAAATTGTTCAAGTTTGAAACCATGGACGATCAGAACTCTGCGTTTACTGCTGGTAAGGACTCACGGATCCAGAATCTATTGCTTCTGGAAAATGAGATTTGGAATCATAACAAACCATCGAAGCTGTTAACTTTGATGAATACCCATAATAGAAACAACGTTTTGAAATTTATTTGAACGGTGTTAACCCTAACTTGTGGACATCCATTGAGACTGGATATACTATACAAGTTGGTGCTAATGGGGTAAAGCTGACCTTGGGTGGTATGAATGAGGGACAAAAGGTTGCACATAATGATGGGAAGAAAGCTTATGCGTTATTGACACAGTCAATCCCTAAGGATATCTTCCATTAGTTTTCAGAACATAAGCAATCAAATAAGTTATGGGAGGCTCTGAAAAAGAGATACGATGGTAATGCAACCTTGAAGGCGCTGAAGGCTAAAGCTCTCAAAAAGGAATTTGATAATTTTTCACCCATAGGAAATGAGAGCTTGGATGATATTATAGATAGGTTTTATCATCTGATGAGTGAGCTACATACACACGGGGTTACTACGTCAATAGAGGATAAAGTAGCAAGCTTTGCTGATGGGCTGCCAGATAAATAGGATTCATTTGTGTCTAATCTGAGATAGAATGATACTTTCTCCATGTTAGACATCAATGGTTTTATCTTGAAGTTAAGGGAGGAGGAACTACGGTTAAAATACAAGTCTAAGAAAGGATCTTACACCCAGAATCCTTCACTTTATAACGTTGCTCTTACCCCAGTTTCATCTGGAGCACCTCTTCAAACAGTGTTTGTTTCCAACATGTCTGGATCTTCTCAAAGTGGCTCTTCGGGAAGTGAATCATCAGGTTCATCTGGAACCCAATATAGTATCCCTAACTCAAATCCTACTAAGCTGAAGACTGAGAATTTGGGAAATGTTACTATTGAAGTAGCAAAAGAGCATATGGATCTTCTCGATGCGCTTGTACACTCATATGATGGGTTGGTTGCTGGTAAGATAGGAAACTATCATCTTGCAGATGAAGACTATGAGCAGGTAGATGAAACAGAGATGGAAAGAATGGATATCATGTGGGCTTTGGCAAGTGCTGTTAGAAGGGCTAAAAAGTTTGTGAAAAAGACAGGTCAGAATCTAGTTACCACCAAAGACAGAACATTTGGTTTTGATAAAACCAAAGTACATGCTTTAACGGTGGTGAAAAGGGTCACTTCAAAAGAGAGTGTGTAAAACCTAAGAAGACAGGAAGTGGTAAGCCTTTTCCATCAATTAACCATCAGGACAAAGAGAAGAAAGTGGCATCAACAGGTCAGGATTCGAAGGCATTGGTTGCTCAAAGAGATGAAGGACAGGACTGGTCCTTCATATTTATGTCTGATGGAG
>BJCN01317877.1:0-19799 GCA_018326445.1 Flaveria brownii
TTCATAACATGAACAAGATCTAGATTATGAAAGAGATGAAATACAATCTCTCAATCTCTTAATACAATCACACCAACTCTTAACAAACAAACTATTCACAATCTAGACTTGCAACGATGAGTTGCAAGACAATACAAGTACAAGATGAAACAGAGCGAATATACAAACACAAGAGACTAAGGTGTACAACTGAAACCCTAACTAAGAGATCTGAAGAAGACGACTGACTCATTCTGGAGTCTTCCACCCTTTATATAGTCAGCAACAATCTGCCATCAACAGCTTTAACCCTTGAAGTTTCAAGAAGTACAACAACATCCTTTGAGCTTCCAAGAAAGTCCATCAGCATACCTCAAGTCTTTAGAGAATAACAAAACAGACCTTTATAACAACCAACACATAACATCCATTAGAATTGAATTGATAACTAACTATATATAAAAAATTTAACACATTACAAAGTGGACTAATCATTATCGCTATACATAAAATGTGCTTTTCTTTGTATATTCAAACAAACCTCTTAAACAAAATTCTAAACCCTTTCACATTAAACATCAGCTCTTAGACTGAATATAGTTATTTTTATTTGAATATGTTATAGTTTATTAGTATAAATTCACGAGTTTAGTTAATATTTTGAATTATTTATGATATTTATATATTGTAACCTAACTAGTTATACAATGATAGTGATGCGGAGATCGGCTTATAGAACACCGTACGCGTGGCTCAGGGTGACGAAAATGTGTTGGTCATGGTGAAAACCCGTTGTGCAACACCATTCCGTTTCACACACATACACATGCAATTAATTTTTCTTTTTCCTTTGTCCAATATGTAAAATGGTGTGTGTGAAACCATTAAAAACATTCACAAGATTCATTCCTGTCATTTTAACTAAAAATTATCGATTTAAGTTTATTTCCTTTTTTTTCAAGAAACTATCACATCACAATTCTTTTAATTATCCCTAATTCAATTAAATAATATATTTTTCTTAATTTTTTTCTAATTTCTTTCACATACAACCCCTTTTAAAAAAATATAAACTAATAGATATACGAATCAGTAGTGACCCTATTGTGGATCGTTATAGTTTCCTTTAAAAATATAAGAGATGGAGACGGGGATGAGACACATTGTTCACAACTTCCTTTTCTCCTAGGGGTGTTAATCGTGCCAGGTTTTGTAAAAACATTTGTTGTACAACGAGGTTTCGAAGGCGGCAACCCCTGAAAGTGAGGTCTAAGGGGCGGCAACCCCAGAAAGTGAGTTCTAAGGGGCGGCAACCCTGAAAGTGGGGTCCAGGGAAAAGGCTTGAAAAAATCTTGTTTTGAAGAAATAGTATAGTGAAAAAAGTTTAAGAAATATTAAAATTTAGGGAAAATAGGGCCGATGTGGCCCGCATCGGAGGAGTGATGTGGGTCGCTTTGACCGGGTTAATGAAATAACACAAAGACGATGGGCAGCTATCAAATACGTGAACGCCTATGCGGACCACATCGGCTATGGATGCGAGACGTATCGCCAAAAGAGACTCGAGGCAATACATGCACGACACGTGTCACGCATGTAGAGGTGACATGTGATGCCAGCCACATCGCCCAGTGGATGCGGGCCGCATCGGCTAGCCGGCCTCAACTATAAATAGGTGAGCATTTTAGCCATTTCCATAACTCACCTTCAAACACAAACACTAAATATTGTTTTGGGTGCCCAAATTTCCTTTCCGACTTATTTCACGACCCAAAATTCGATTTTTGAATATTCGAAGCTACCCGAAGTTTCTAGAAGACGTTTCTAGGTTAGAGAATAATTAAAGTGTTGCTTACCTCATCTGGAACTAACCTAATAACATAGACAGGGCTCGACTTGACTTTAAGGTGAATACATTTTTCTTTGAAAACGAAACTCGTGAACTGTTAAGATTCACATTTACACTTGAAAACTGCATGAGTACTAGTTAATTTATAAACACGTGTTTATAATATGCAAGACAGGCATTTGATTAAGATTGTAAGTGTGGTCTGATTAGGAATGATGCACACGTGATAGGTAGGACCCTGAAAGGAGCGTTATGCCTAAGCATGGCTGGTAATGGTTTACTGCCTAGAGGATTACGACTCCTTAAACATTAACGGTCTCGCGGGCGACACGATAGCCATCTATTACTAGTGTGTTACGAAAAATCTTGATATGTGTTTCATCTTATGGATCTAGCATTGTTAGTCTTAAATTAATATTCTCATGATTCATTATGAAAAACGATTTAGGTCTGATAAACGTTATTCACCAGCATTATCGTTGATATTAAACTTCTAAACATTTTACAGGTAAATAATGATTGAATTGAGAATGACACTAAATGATGCTACAGTATCAACTTTGTAGGTTTATCAAGTGTCAAATGTTAAAAATCACAAAATAAGAGCTGAGATGGGCGCATTTCTAAGATGGAATCTTGTGACTTGTAAAGATAGATATGATTTTATAAAACAATCTTATGAACCAATAAATAATTCAGTATTGAGAATTGACTTGATTTCTACATAATATTACGATATTATTATTAAATGAATTTTTGCTATCAAATATATCTTTGAAAATAATTTTCCAATTAAAACAAAGAAACAATCTCGATCGGTTCACACGGCTAGGGTGACCCAAACCGGGGTGTGATGGGTTGGTGGGTTGGCGAAATTCTATCGTTATGAACACTTGTCACTATCGAACCGAGCACAAAATTGGGGCATCTCTCATATGAGCATAGACTATTTATCATGGAGTCAATACAAAGTTCACACCTAATATTAATAATGAATGAAAAAAATTAAAACGAGAAACTGTTTAAGTTAACAACAGAAATAAAATAAGAGCCACAATTTGAGCTTATATGCATTTGGTGGCCAATGTTACCCACGAACCTTAGGGCTATTACTACATTAAAAACAAACATCAAACTATAAACAATAATCAAATGAGCATATGCTCGTAATCATCGAATTAGCAACAAAAAGAAAGTAACAAACCAACCTTAATGGAACTGTAACATTCCAAAACTGGAAGACCTAAAGAGCCAAATAGAAAACTGTAGAGAAAGAAAAGCTAAACATCCAAGTGATCCAATAAGAAAATATATGTGTGTATCAAACTATTGAAGTTTATAAATCATATATATAGTTAATATTATAGACTCGGTATCTAGACACTCCAAGATTTTAAATCAACACCCTCACCCTCTATACGATTTGTATAGTGCCTTATGAGACGTATAAGAGCCAGTTTTTCCTTGACACTTAGAGGTGTCATTTCATGTTATCAGTGGAGTTATACGTGATGTATAGCACTATGCACCAAATATGGCTTATTCTTTCCCTCCAAAAACCTTAAATATTATAATTCACATCGACAACTATAAGTGTAGTACTATAAGACACATATATGCTATATATAGTTGTGTGTGCTTGAAAGAGTAGCAGTGAAAAAAGTATCTTATTACAAAGTTGACTAATCATTATCGCTATACATAAAATGTGCTTTTCCTTGTATTCAAACAAACCTCAAACAAAATCCTAAACCCTTTCATATTAAACATCAGCTCTTAGACTGAATATAGTAATTTTTATTTGAATATATTACAGTTTATTAGTATAAACTAGTTATTTAACTCGTCGCGTGTTGCTGCGGCGGCGAGCGTACGTATCATGATCAAGTATAAAATATAATCGACTCAACTTGTTTCCGAACTAAATTTACGTAAAATATGGAGTAACACGATAAAACGTAGAACAACTCAAAACGTACATCAAAATAAGCAAGTGCGGGGAAGCCATAGGCGGCATGATAAAACATAAATTACATTCGCTCTAACACATTTCCTAGCAAAATTTACATCAAAACATAGAGTAACTCGAATTTATACCAACGAAATAAAATTATAATATTTGACCTAACTCTTTCCAAACAAAATTTACACATAAAATAAACACGTAGTATTATATAATAACGTTTTTAGACTCGAACCCGGGTCTTATGTATAGTGAAATAGCTCGCAAGCCAGCAAGCTAGATGTTTTTACATGTTTCAATTTTGCTATATATAATATATAATATGCAAAAAAATCTCAATTTTGTTATATGTAATATATAATACAAAAAACTAAATAATATAATATGCCAAAAAAATCTCCATTTTATTATATATAATATATAATACAAAAAAAATAATCTAAAAATCCCCTATGTCCACCGACATAGAGAAATAATTAGTAATAGAATTCACGAGTTTAGTTAATATTTTGAATTATTTGTGATATTTATATATTGTAACCTAACTAGTTATACAATGATAGTGATCCGGAGATCGGCTTATAGAACACCGTAAGCATGGCTCGGGGTGACGAAAATGTGTTGGTCACGGTGAAAACCTGTTGTGCATCACCACTCCATTTCACACACATACACATGCAATTAATTTTTCTTTTTCCTTTGTCCAATATGGAAAATGGTGTGTGTGAAACCTTCTAAAAACATTCACAAGATTCATTCCTATCATTTTAACTAAAAATTATCCATTTAAGTTTATTTCCTTTTTTTCAAGAAACTATCACATCACAATTCTTTTAATTATCACTAATTCAATTAAATAATATATTTTTATTAATTTTTTTCTAATTTCTTTCACATACAACCCTTTTTAAAAAAATATAAACTAATAGATATAAGAATCAATAGTGACCCCATTGTGGATCATTAATTCATTATAGTTTCCTTTAAAAATATAAGAGATGGAGACGGGGATGAGACACACCGTTCACAACTTCCTTTTCTCCTAGGGGTGTTAATCGTGCCATGTTTTGTAAAAACATTTGTTGGACAACGAGGTTTCGAAGACGGCAACCCCTGAAAGTGAGGTCTAAGGGGCGGCAACCCCTGAAAGTGAGGTCTAAGGGGCGGCAACCCTGAAAGTGGGGTCCAGGGAAAAGGCTTGAAAAAAAAAATCTTTTGAAGAAATTGTATAGTGAAAAAAATTTAAGAAATATTAAAATTTAGGGAAAATAGGGCTGATGCGGCCCGCATCGGAGGAGTGATACTGGACGCTTTGACCGGGTTAAGGAAACAACACGACGACGATGGGAAGTTGTCAAATACGTGAACGCCTATGCAAACCGCATTGGCTATGGATGCGAGACGTATCGCCAAAAGAGACTCGAGGCAATACATGCACGACGCGTGTCACACATGTAGAGGTGACATGCGATGCCAGCCACATCTCCCAGTGGATGCGGGCCGCATCGGCTAGCCGACCTCAACTATAAATAGGTGAGCATTTTAGCCATTTCCATAACTCACCTTCAAACACACTCTAAATGTTGTTTTAGGTGCCCAGATCTCCTTTCCGACTTATTTCACGACCCAAAATTCGATTTTTGAAGATTCGCAGCTACCCGAAGTTTCTAGAAGACGTTTCTAGGTTAGCGAATAATAAAAGTGTTGCTTAAGTCATCTGGAACTAACCTAATAACATAGACAAGGCTCGACTCGACTTTAAGGTGAATACATTTTTATTTGAAAACGAAACTCGTGAACTCTTAAGATTCACATTTACACTTGAAATCTGCATGAGTACTAGTTAATTTATTAACACGTGTTTGTAATATGCAAGACAGACATTTGATTAAGATTGTGTGGTCTGATTAGGAATGATGCACACGTGATAGGTAGGACCCTGAAAGGAGCGCTATGCCTAAGCATGGCTGGTAATGGTTTAGTGCCCAGAGGATTACGACTCCTTAAACATTAACGGTCTCACGGGCGACACGATAGCCATCATTACTGGTGTGTTACGAAAAATCTTGATATGTGTTTCATCTTATGGACCTAGCATTGTTAGTCTTAAATTAATATTCTCATGATTAATTATGAAAAACGATTTAGGTCTGATAAACGTTATTCACCAGCATTATCACTGGTATTAAATTTCTAAACATTTTACCGGTAAATAATGATTGAATTGAAAATGACACTAAATGATGCTACAATATCAACTTTGTATGTTTATCAAGTGTCAAATGTTAAAAATCATAAAATAAAAGCTGAGATGGGTGCATTTCTAAGATGGAATCTTGTGACTTGTAAAGATAGATATGATTTTGTAAAACAATCTTATAAACCAATAAATAATTCAGTATTGAGATTTGACTTGATTTCTACATAATATTACGATATTATTATTAAATAAATTTTCGCTACCAAATATATCTTTGAAAATAATTTTCCAATTAAAACAAAGAAACATTCTCGATCGGTTCACACGGCTTGGGGTGACCCAAATCGGGTTGGTGGGTTGATGAAATTCTATTGTTGTGAACACTTGTCACTATCGAACCGAGCACTGGACCAATATTAAAATTGGGGCATCTCTCAGATGAGCATAGACTCGTTATCATGGAGTCAATAAAAAGTTCACACCTAATATTAATAATGAATGAAAAAAATTAAAACGAGAAACTGCTTAAGTTAACAACAGATTTAGAATAAGAGCCACGATGTGAGCTTATATGCATTTGGTGGCCAATGTCACCCACAAACCTTAGGGCTATTACCACATTAAAAACATCAAATTATAAACAATAATCAAATGAACATACGCTAATAATCATCAAATTAGCAACAAAAAGAAAGTAACAAACCAACCTTAATGGAACTGTAACATCCCAAAACTGAAAGACCTAAAGAGCCAAATAGAAAACTATAGAGAAAGAAAAGCTAAGCATCCAAGTGATCCAATAAGAAATTATATGTGTGTATCAAACTATTGTAGTTTAAAAATCAAATATATAGTTAATATTATAGACTCGATATCTAGACATTCCAAGATTTTAAATCAACACCCTCACCCTTTATATGATTCGTATAGTGCCTTACGAGACGTATAAAAGCCAGAACTACCCTGACATCTGAGGTGTCATTTCATGTTATCAGCGGGGTTATACGTGACGTATAGCACTATACACCACATATGGCTTATTCTTTCCCTCCAAAAACCTTAAATATTATATTTCACCTTGACAACTATAAGTGAAGTATAGTACTATACGGTACTATACGCCACATATAGGTTGTTATACGTGGCGTTAAGCACTATACGCCACACATGACTTATACATGAAATATAGCACTATACGACACATATATATGTTATATGTGTAGTGTTGTCATACGACACATATAGCTTTTTGAGCGAATGGATATACTTCACGTATAGGTCATACGTAACGTGTGGTACTACACGTTACGCATTGGTTCGCTGCCGACATAAAGTGACACAAAGAATGTCAGAATCTTGATCGCAAGCCAATTACTTTATATAATTTTTTGATCTCGAGATACGACAGGTGTCCCATATACTACCAGTAGAGGAACCAGTCTACCTATGCTAGCAAAACACTCTACATCAAACCCTAGTCAGATCTTAACCAAACCATTGGCCTCTGGTTCAGTTTATTTAAACCCAGCTGAGCTGGAACCCATCTCCCATCTCCCATAACCTTCACCTCTCTCTCTCCAATCATCTTCTTCACCAATGTTCTGATCTCCAATTGACCTTATCACTTCCACCGGAGAAGATGAAAGATGGTGAAATTCTCACACACAAATCCTCACTCTCACAACCCACCAACATTTTCAACTAAAATCACTGTAATTTGAAGTGGGTGTGCTTCAAGATCAAATCTTTCTTCTTCTTCTTTATCTTCATCTTCTACCCTGTCAAGATTTGCCATGAAAGGACATGGAAGCTCCGATCCCATACCCCTAGGTTTGTAAATCAACTTCAAATTCAGACTTATGTATGTATGTATGTATGTTTATAGCAATTGATGTTTAATCAAGAGTGAAATTGAATTGACGTGAGATTTGTAGAAGAAAACAGTTGCAGTCCAGTGGGGTACACACGAGAATTTCAATCAATGTTGATGGATGAAGATGGTGGTGGAGATGAGTTCGCCGGAGGTCAGATCTCCGAGAAGAAACGCCGGTTGACCGTCGATCAGGTCAAAGCTTTGGAGAAAAACTTTGAAATAGAGAATAAGCTGGAGCCGGAGAGGAAGGTGAAGCTTGCTGATGAGCTTGGGCTGCAACCGCGGCAGGTGGCGGTGTGGTTTCAGAACCGCCGTGCACGGTGGAAGACGAAGCAGCTTGAAAGAGATTATGGTGTTCTTAAGTCCAATTTTGATTCACTTAAACATAATTATGAATCCCTCAAACAAAACAATGAATCTCTACTTAAACAAGTAAGTTCCCTGTTTCTAGAGCCCCAGATCAATTGGTATTCAACATGAGTTAATGGGTTCGAGTCTTCTGACTGAATCGGACTGCGAACCGCTGTCGGTCGGACCGAATTTAAAAAACTGGAATGATATTATATATACTTATATATATACTTCAATCTAAGTTTGGGTATTTTATAGTTATATATAAACTTAACGTAATCTTAAATCTTATGCTTTGAATTTATTGTTCAATTTGCTCGTTAAACCTTTTAAAATCTAAAAAAATTAGAAAAAAAAGAAAAAATATGAAATCCAGTCCGACCACCTAACCGGGACAAACCGACAGGTCGAACCCATAGAAAACGAACTGGGGCTGCTCGGATCGGTCCCCCTCTGATTCCTGGTCGGACCGTGCCGAACCGATCCGATCGAGCTTCAACACATTGCTCATAATATGCTTTACCACAATAGTTTTTTGGTGGGCAGCCATGTCACTAATGTTGTCCATGTCCGCGTGTGTTGGTGGTCTTTCGCCAATAAATTACGCGGTGACCAGACTTATAGTTTTCGTTGGCAGTTTGAAAAAAAAACTAAATCATCGGTTATATCTTTTGGGTTTTGAATAATTACTTGTTTGTGTTTGCAGATTAAGGAGCTGAAATCGAAGTTAACCGTAAAAGAAGAAGAAACCAGCATTCCGACACCGGAGGAGATCCCAGAATCACCGGAAAACGTGATCGAAACGGCGTATTTCAAAGACGGGTCATCGGATAGTGATTCGAGTGCGATCTTGAACGAAGAAGATAACCCCACGATGAATATCAACATGACAGGCATAGCGATGATGGGTGAAGCTGAAAAAGCCTACGAGCCTGAGTTTGTGAAGGTTGAAGAACATACTTTGTTCAGTGGAGACGAGTCTTGCAATTTCTTCTCTGATGATCAAGCTCCGACATTGCATTGGTACTGTCAAGATCAGTGGAACTTAATGGAGGACAAATGAAGTTAACCGATGAAATCGAAATAAGTATGAAGAAGAAAGTTGTAAATTGAAAAGAAGAATGAAGTCGGTGGGTGTATGTGTTTATAGAAGCTTAAGTTTCTATTTGGGTTAAGGTCGTTAAGTGAAGAAGAAGAACAACTTCAAGTTGAAGTGAACATCATATAATGTTGGAAATAATTCTACTGCTTTGAATCGAGATGCATTCAATAAATTGGATAATAGTATTTATCTAAGCTAAATGAGTGAGTTTATTAACTAACTAACTTTAAATAAGAAACCAAGGGCGAGGGTTGCGTCATCAGGTTCAGCTCAAAGGTTCGGCGGGTGACACCGCCTCCAACCCATCGGGTTTAGGAAGATGGCGGTTGGCCGGGTTCACTAACCTGTTGAGACCACGCCTCATATAGTCGTTGAACGACATTTTTTTTTTGAACGTTGAAGGTCGGGAGGGCTTGGGGGAGGTTGGTTATTTAATGGAAAAAGAAATTATTTAAACCCTCCTATAAATACCCCATTTTACACAACACTCCAATGCAATTTTTAAAAAAGTCACAATAAGCATCTCGTCTTTGAGTACTTACTATTCACTTTTTTCGAACAAAGATGGTGATTTTCAATTTCTTGTATTAGTTGGTGTTGGCGTCGTAGCACAAGAAGAACCATATTCTGACAACTTTCAAAATAAGATGCATAACACGTGAATGGATGTCGAGTAATAGTTTTTTTTTTTTTAATAATTTCTAACTTTTATTTTAAAATTATTAATGAAAGTGTGATTTTAATTATTTTTTATTAAAAATATGATGGGTTCAAACGGTTTAAAAAATAGTGTTCATTACAAATCAGGTTCAAACTTCAAAGGGTTCAATTTTGGCTATTTTTTGGGTTGCAAAGTGGCTTCTCATTGATAAATTAAGTGGTAACAAAAGGTCCAAAACATGGTGCCCCATCACCCTAAATTAGTTTTAATATAATTTTTAGGTTTTTTAGATTACATATGTTTTTACTATAATTTTATCTTTTTTAAACCCTTAAAACTTAAACGGTTAGAGTCAATTCATTTATCAAACTGGTAGTCTTGAAGTTAATAGGTTTATTAAACGGTCATGTTCAGATGGTCATGTTTAGATGATTTATTTATTAAACGTTTAATCGATATTAATTAACTAAAACCTGATCATTTTCATGTCATGCTTGAAGGACAAATCCAAGTTGTAAATGATCAATTAAGTAAAAGATATGATTATTAGCCTGTAATACTGGTTGGTGTCGGTGCCCCCTTCCCTACAACGTGGATAGCTCCCTTGAAGCGCAGGGTACAACCTAGTGCATTGGTTTTGTTTTTTTTCTTGGTTTTATTAGATTTATCTTTTGTTAAATTTTTATTTTTAGTTCTTGCAATTATTTTTCAGAACTTTACATTACTTTTAACATTCCCGGTCATGTTGCATTATATTTATACTTATAAATACGCGCTATTTCTTTAACTGTTTCGTCAAAGATGTTAACTAGTTAGCAATTTAATGACTTTTCTTTTAACTTTTTTTTTTGCCTTTCGTTCTTCCAGCAACTAACTGCAGGCTGCAACGTTGCACAAATCTTGAAATTCGGCTGAGTTCCCTGCACAACGTGTTTAGGGAACCTCCTAGTTATATAAAATAGCTTTCTTAGGTTCATCCTTTTTGTATTACCTACTGACAATGAAAAGTTGATTAAGCCCATGTTTAAATTTGATACATGCTTATGTTTGTAGATAAAAGTGTAAAATAGATGGGGATTATACATGAATAGATTAACATGATCAGCTACAAAAAACAGATGTGTCACACTAATGACATGAATATCATTCGTCGTTTATTATGAGACCACATATGTTGCAGTGAAGTAATTTATGTTGTGGGGTTAGCGTTTGATATATTAAAGGTAGGTCCATGTATGTAACTCTTAGTGACATCGAATGGTTCAAATATTTGTTATGAAGACATAATAATAAATCTATAAATAATTAATATGAATCTTTTGAAGCAAATTAAGACAAACTTTAAACAAAAATGTAAACACGTTACTATATAAGCAATTGTAGTATTTGTCAAATTACAAATGATGAATTATTATCTTCCAATATAAAATAAAATAAGTCACTTTCGTCAAGGAATCTCTTTCTTATATGGGATCCACACTCAACTTCAAAATTATAATTATGGTGTTCACACTTTCACTCCACTTTCAAGAAACAATTAATTTAATGTTACTCGTAAACCTTTATTCTAGATGACTAGATCTTATGTGCACATAAGTTGGTCAGTTTATAACATGGTCCAAGGGCTGTGCAACCTTTTATGGATATAGATATGTCTAGGGTATATCTTTAATACATTTATATAACCCAAAATATACGCGTACGTAAGCTGGCGTGCTCCACTTTGTTCACTCAAAAATATTGTACTCTTATGAAGTATTTTAATATTGTTCCTTTCTGGTCCATTGAATATTATAATCTGGTTGTCGAGTCTTGATAAAAAAAACAAGTTAAATAACCAGTCGTAGCTATTTTTATTGTATTACGGTAAGTAAGGTCGTCCACACGGAGAATTAGTGAAAAGTGTTTAACAAACAATACTCAATTAACTTAAAGACATGATTTTAAAATTAAAAATTAAACTTTAGATGAATTGAATAACATAACTGTAAAAAGCAATGGACTTTAATATGAATTTACTAATTAATGAAAAAATAATCAATTTTGGGTTTTTAGTTCCGCAAAATCAACAATCGGTATGCTTAAACTAGGGTTTGCAAGAATTTAACTTCAAGATTTTAAATTTTGATTTAAAGTGATAACCGAAGAACAATCTTTTAATACTCGTCCGTTTATAAGATTACCAATTTACTCATATTAAGTTTCTACCTTTCTTAATGAGCTTATGATGTAAGGAAATCAAATTTTGATAATCAAACACACAACTTTATTTACAAACAATCTTTTTAAATTAACCAAAACATAATGTTTCATTCAAAAATTTGATGATCAATACAAAAACCTAATTAAATCATACGAAAATAAAAATTGGATCCAATAAAACAAAAAACAAAAAGGCGAGTGGACTATCCTTAGGTGCTTTATGCATCTAGAGAAAATAAGATAGTAAGTCTTCAATGCATGGTGAAAGCCTACATATCTTCAACATACGTCTTCAATCAAGAAAAATGAATGCTTGCAGTTCTGAATTTATGGCATAAGAGTCTTGGGTAATCAATCACATGAAATCAAATTATTATAAGGTTACAACTAAATCCATTCAAGATGAGCTCCGACGAAAGTATGAATTAAAGGTTTTAAGGATTAAGGAATTTTGCGCAAATGTTAAAACCACAAATCCAGTCAAGGGTGACTACATAGAACAACATACAGGATTAAAAGGACTATGCTCAAGAAATTCTATAATTAAAGAACACTACACTTAAATTCATGATAGAACATGAAGCAAATCCATCATCAAAACTAGGGTTTTTTAAAAAAGGTATACATCTATCTTGGACTATTGAAATGAGGTTTTAAACCTTGTAACGGGACTAGTTGGGGTTAGATGGGGCTTTCACGAGCATCATCAACCCACCCATCGAAACTTATAAAATTGAAAGAGGATCATATATTTTATTTTTATTTAGTTTGAATATTTTACATAAATAGCCCCTTAGCTTATAAAATATGTTTATAAGTTACCTAATTAACCTTATAAATAAAATAACCAAAATGCCCTTGTTTTTAACAGAATTAATTAACGGTGTTAGTGAGTTGGAGTTAACCGAGAAGAAATGCAAACCATAAGGAGTACATTGCGATTTTTAAACCTTTGAATGAAAACCGTTATTTACACCAAGTCACTGGAAGTAAAAGTGAAGTTTACTTAGAATTTTATTTGTGTACCGCACCGGGTGGTGAACACATGCGAGATAGGCTGATTTTACCATGGATAGTTTTCATAACTTATAATCACCCGTGTTTTGATTCAAGACATTTCTTCAAAAATATTTTAATAGCTTAGGGTCTTTTAGTAGTTTTTTAATGATTGTTAAGAGGTTATCTTTTAATGTTTTATAGCATCTTAATGATTAAGATGTAACACTAAATCTAAATGGTTAAATAATAACATCTCAATGGTTTAGTATTAAGCATTCAGATTTAAGGTTGTTTAGTAGTTTTTAATGGTTATTAAAAGGCTATCTTTTAATATTTTATAGTTTCTTAATGGTTTAGAGGTAATATTAAGTCTGAATGGTTAAAAGATAACATATTAATGTTACATGTTAACGATTAAAAGATTATCAATCATTTAAAGATAGTTTCTTAATGACTACTATGAGCCTACCAAATAACCACTGGTGATTCTTTATAAAATAAATAAGTGTATCGAAGATATTATTAATTAACGGAACAAAATAACATGTTTGGTTTTACATATAACAACAAAAGCACTTTGAGCTTTTTATTTTTCAAATCTTTTCTTTTTAGAGCCTATATTTATGTCTAGTGTCTTTATTTAAAGAATTGTATTCATGTAACTTTTCTAGTTTGCTTTTCTTTTTTATATTGAATCTTTATATTATATAATCCATTCGATCGTGACCATTTCCAAGTTCATGCATTGGTGATTTGGTGGGATGTGGTTCCCGCACTATGTGACAGAATCAAATAGTTTCTGTTGAACGTGTGTTCGAGAATATATGTTATAGAACGAACATTGAGGGAGAATGTGGTAGTTTTTTGCAACATCTATTCTCTAAGGCCAAAATATAACCAACTTTGAGACCTCCACGTTACGGGGTGTGTAAAACAGTAAAAAAATTAACGTTAAAACCTTATTTTAAAATCACGCGTAGAAGATAATAAAAACAAAATGTGAACGTCTTTGATAACATTTGAAACCTTATATGAAAGACGAAACTATGGTTACAGCATGACATGACGAGAAAAAAAATCAAACGGTCAAATATATTAACGTTGATGATAAGCATGTTGAAATTTGGAATTTATATAACGTACAACTCTATGTTGAATAAAATTTACATCGAAACATAAATAAAACAAGTATATCGACATAGTATATTCAATGATCACCCGCTCATACGCGACGCCTTTTCTCATTATGATCTATCGCCCTTTCTTTCCTCCCACTACTGCTTTTTCCGACCGAGAAAGCTAGTGAGAAAGCCGACAATTCTATCCGGATCTTGATTCTGAATATCTTATATCGAATATCACAAGCCTTATCACCAGAATTTAATAAAATAAGTAAATAAAAATGAAATGGAAGAACTCAGATTTCAAATGAACAAATTTAAATTCTGAAAATAATATTTTTGATTCTTGAAGAAAAATCAAGCTTTAATGAGTTCTAATATGCAACGTCAAGCAGTTCCTCTTTCTCAATCCGAGAAGTGCATTGTTGGAACTGTATTGGAAGGCCAAGCGGCTCTAAATTCAGGGGCTCTTGCTATAGCCGAACAAGAAGGGAAGAATTTTTATACGATATTGACAAGATCATTTTATTAGATAATGGAGATACTCTAAGGATTCCATTAGTTATGTATTAACGTTCCAACAAAAATACTTGTATGCATAAAAAAAACCCAAGTTTGGCGAGGTACATATTTAATATCATTTGAATGAATAATTGACCCAACTCCTTGTTGTTTGAAAAAACTCTCCACTTCAATTGGTATATTTTCACGAAAAGCAGACATTAGATAAAAAAAATCCAGTGTTTCACTAAGATTTCGAATAGCGGTCTCGAATTCAAGTTGATTCTGCTTTGTCTCCTCCTTAGAGAAAGACAAAGGTTGTGTTTCAAGGTATAATATTGGATAGAATATGATTCTTCTTTCTTTTTTTATTTTTAACGGTTTTTTGGGAATCATATCTAAAATTTCACATGCTCTAGCACTTATGACTCTTTTTGGAAAGAAAGGAATGCAGGGAACAAGTTTTTTTTCCACTTATTCTTGAAAGTTAGGGTTCTTTAAGTTCATTTACTGCATGTTCTCTTACCTGCTCTAGTGGCTGGCAAAGGCCAACATAGAGGGGAGAACGAATGGCTCAAGAATTGATAGGTTCCGAGCAAACTGTGGAGCTTGCAATTTGGATTATCATAGAAAGAATAAGAGGTGTCGTCTTAGGAAATGACTTAATTTAAAAGACAGATGATCCCCCGGCTTGACTCGAGATCAAAACTCCTTACAGCTCACACTAATAGCGGAGCACAAGTACAATCATAGCATAGCTTCATTCATTCGTTGAACCTTGGGGTAACCATTAGCATTGAGGTTTATCACCATACCACATTTATCATACATACGACATTACACGACACTATATAATAATGATAAAGAGTGTGAGAGAAATACTTTCTTTAATCCTTACTTGATGTGTAATATAACATGATAATTATCTTTTTCAATTGGGAGAGATGGCTAGGTGGACGAAATCGGATGATTGCTAATCCGTTGTCAAGTTACAAGACTTTAGATTTTGAAATTTAGAAGAGAACAATAAAAACAAAAAATTATGTGTGTGTAAAAAATATATATATAATATATGGTATAGAGTGTAGATAAAGCTAAATCTAAGAGGATGAAATAAAATATTTAAGGACCTTAATTTAAATTAGAAATAAAAAATAAAATATTGTAAATCACGGTTGGGCCCTATGCATTAAGACTTTGCAATATGAAAATTGTTAGCATATATAATGGATATGCAGCTCATGTAACAAAAACTTGAGGTATGGCTAGTCTTTATTAGTTATAATTGTCATCGGTGAGAGTAGTTATTGAAAAAAAAAAAAGATAAAATGAGTTTCAAGGTAAATTGCATGTACTTAAGTAGTCATTGTTTCGCCTTTGACATAACTAAACATTTCATATTGCTGCTGCTTGAGCAAGTCTCTTCTGTTTTCTTTGACTTCATCAGCTCCTTCAAATCTATTTCCTAAAGCATTGTGAGAGCTTTAGCACTCTTATAATGTTTGAATCCATGTTAGATCTCATTAGGCAAACCCATAGTAAGTGCACTAAAGGCTTTGAGATCACTTTCCACCTTTTTGTTGTCAACATCAAAATACCTTCAAAACTCCTTTATTACTCCACTAGCATCGATAGACTCCACCATAAGGATGTATGGACATTACTGGTTGATTTCCACAAGTTGAAGTCCTAGTAGTGGATGAAACTTTGCATACCAAGTTTTCACATGGACTCTCCCTGCCACTGATCTTGGTGGTTTGTTGTTGGTTCTAATTTCATTGTTATAGTTAGTTGAAGGAGACATGTTCCTCACTTTGGCACTTGATAGAAATCCTTCACATAACCAAAAACTAGATCTAATGGTTGTTAATCACTAAATTAAAGGCCTAATGACTCTGATATCACGTGTCTAGCTCGATTGAACAAGATGGTTATGTATTTTTTAAGACTGGTGGAAAGAATCATAACAATCACTCGAGAATCTTAACAATCACCCTAGAAACTCACAATAACATTGTAAATAGTTACAAATAAGTAGAAGGAAATAGCTAAAATACAATCTTTAGTCTTCATAATTGATCTTCTGAATCTTGACTGAAATACGAACTTTAACTTATATACCTTGGCATCAAGAATGTTGATCTTCAGTAGTAAACTAAGCCTTGGTATCAAACATGTACTCAACAGCAAAATTTGCTTTCTTTGCAAACTCTTAAGCGATAATAATTTTTGTGGTCGGTAGTAATATATACTTAGAGTTGGTTTTCAAAACATCAACATCAAATATACCTTGTATAATTATCAAAATCTAACCATTTTGACCCCCTAATGAAATAACAAATCACATATTTCTGCTCCCAAATTACGAACAATGAATTAATAGAGAGGGTGTTGGGAGACGATGGCACAGTGGCCTAGGGTGGGTTGGAGCAAATATGTGATGCCATTACGAACAACAAACCTACACCTTCGATGATTTAGTAAGGAAAGAAAATGAAGTTGGAGGGGAGAAGCATTCTCCATGAAAATGGTGTGAGATAGTATGATGGCTATCAAAAATAATTCCATTTTCAACAAGATGATTAAGACCTAATATACACAATTAGGTTGTTTTTACTCTACTAGACACAAGATACATAGATAACAAGCCATGTCTGAGAGTTGGTCTTCCTATGACTATACGATTGGACAAAAAGGAGGCGTTAATAATGATACATGGATACAACTAGGGCTCAAAACATCACTACATGATAGTTAAAGGGCGTTTCAAACCTATAAGGGGTTAAACCCTTTAACAAGCTCTGGACACAAATTTGTCTACAATATATTACATAAGTAGGGCTTTAAACAATAGTTAACCACTACATTTAATTTAAAAAGACTTTAGTGAAATGATTTTTTTATGACATGTAGATGATATTTTAACTAAACAACGACTACATATGATCTAAAAGTTAGAGTTAATATATTCAAATAATAGTAATAGATCATTAGACGGATGATGAAACGTGAAAAAAACGGAAGAATGGGAGACAAGATTTGACGAAGAAGAAGCCACGGAAGAGTTGTAAAATTGTAATGTGCATGTTTGGTAATTATTTTTTTGATAACGTGAATTATTATCAAAATTAACTAATTAAACATATTAAATATCAGATTTTCTATAATTGGGGTAAATAGGTCCAAATCTAAGAATGAAATAAAATATTTGCAAAATTTACAGCCAATAGAATCTGCTGTGAAGCCATTGTTGTTAAGCGCCTCCATTTCCTCAAGTGCATGCCATTTTTGATTGAAGACCTAAACAAGAGATGTGTGGAATACTCGCTGTATTCGGTTGCATCGATTGCTCTCAGGCTAAAAGGGCCAGAATCATCGAACTCTCAAGAAGGTAAAAATGCAATCTTTTCATCATAATCATTTATTAATCTTTTTCCCTTTTAAGTTCATGTTTTTCTCTGGATTTCATTCAATCGGCTATGCATGTTCATTCTTCATCAAATCCATCCATTGGGTTTATGAATCTCTTCAAGTTCTTAAATTTTGATCTGTTACAAGTCACTGGCGTTATGTACTTATGTTTCTGTCATATTATCTGTAATCTGCATCAGTTTGGCCCTAAAGTTGTATGGTGTTAATTCAATTCAGAAGAGGAGAGCTGAGACAATGTTTTATGTGGCGACAGGGTTACTCTTGTATTAGTTAGGCCCCCAAATCACTTATTAGATTGTTAACTATAGTATTTGGTGAATTAAGTGTGTCAAAATTTGAAGGGGAATTAGTCAGCATCTGTCAATCAGAAGGAATCATCAGAGTGGTGCTATTAGTGGTGGAGATAATGTAATGCTTAATACATGCTTAGTCTCTAGTTAGATGATTTAAGCAGTGAAATGTAACATCTTGCTCCATGTGTAATGCTTTCTGCAATGGTGATTATTAAATGTTTGAATTTATCACACATGTGAGCTTAAATTATATCATGGTTTGTTCTTTTTGGTTTATACTGTTTAATCAAGAAGCTATTGAAGTAAAAATGAGCAATCCATACTCTATTCAGCTTTCTTCGCAAAACAAAGAAACGTACCCAGTAGAATCCCACTTAATAGTAGGGTCTGGAGAGAGTTAGATGAGGGCAAATGTTACCTTTATTCTATAGGATAAAGAGGCTGCTCCAGACAGTTTTTTTCTCAAAGATCCCCCTTTATATATGATTTTGTTAACATTTGAACTACAATAGTTAAAGTTTTAACTCTCTGTTTCCGTCTTCTTTTTTTTTTTTTTACCACTTCAGGTTGCGCCACAGAGGTCCTGACTGGAGTGGGCTCCACAGTGAGGAAGACTGTTATCTTGCTCATCAAAGATTAGCCATAGTAGATCCTGCTTCTGGTGATCAGCCACTCTATAATGAAGACAAAACGATTATTGTCACTGTAAGCGGGATATTCTTTCTTATGCTTTATTATGTGTCTATGTCGGCTATCATATTATGTTATTTTAAGAGACTATGATCCTGACCTTGTCAGCTTTTCATAAATTTTGTATAACAAGGTTAGCCAAATATCTGTTTATGTCTCTAGGTGAACGGGGAGATTTACAACCATAAAGTGTTGAGGGAGCAACTGAAGTCTCATAAGTTCAATACTGGAAGCGACTGTGAAGTGATCGCCCATCTTGTAAGTACCGGAACATAAGGATATACCAAATAACATGTGAAAAAATCTGGAAATGATATTGGAAAATCTATATGCATTTGGAATCTTTATTCTTGAACATTCATTCAACATGGTTTGTGGGCTTTACCAGTATGAAGAATATGGAGAAGACTTTGTGCATATGTTGGATGGAATGTTCTCATTTGTGCTTCTAGACACTCGTGATAAAAGTTATATAGCAGCAAGGGATGCCATTGGGATCACTCCACTTTACATTGGTTGGGGACTTGATGGTACATATCTTGAAGTTTTTCCGATAAAAAACTAGTACTCAATTTTAATTTTT
>BJCN01317915.1:3025-14865 GCA_018326445.1 Flaveria brownii
GGACCTAAGGTCTACAAATAGACCCCGAACATTGTGCCTGAAGCTAACCCAGTCACCTAGGGCATACCACAAGGGTCCTGGCAATCTCGATGATTGACCTTGTATGCATCCTTCGGGTTATTTAAACCGCATAGAGTTGACCTAACGACAACATGGTCGTGCACCTCCTTTCTATTTGCTTGCAAGCCATTCTTTCTTTCATTACGTTTTACTTTTTTTTATCTTTGTTATCTTTCACTTCGTTACGTTATACTTTACGTTCATTCATACATTCATTATACTATGTAAAGTCATAACATAGTACTTAACGTATATTATATTATAATATATATATATATATACGTTTTGAAAACCAATAAAAGATAACACATCATACACATATGCATATCATACATTCATCATATCATCATACATGTTCTATCCCTAAACCATCACATATTTATGCTTAAGATAGGGCAAAACATTCCATAGGTCAAACTAGGGTCAAACCCTACAAGTACTGATTTTTCAAAAATTTAGAAAATTTTCAAAGTGTTTGGGCGCATGGGCACTATTTGGGCGCATGTGTACTGTCTAGCGTTTCTCCACTATGCAAGCACGTGAGCCTCACTTAGGCATTTCAACACTTAGGCGCATGAACCTCTTGGGCATGTGGGCACTAATTTTAGGCGCTTCATCACATACTTAGACTTTCTAAGTCAAATTTTCAGGCGCATGAGCCCTATTTGGGTGCATGACCGTACTTGAAATATTCTAAGGCAAAAATATCAGGCGCGTGGGCCCTGTTTGGGCGCATGATCTCCTACTTATGTGTTTCTAACATAATTTTCAGTCCCAAATCTCATCTTAACATGTTTTAAGCTTCCTACTACCATACTAAGCCTTAACACATCATGCACAACCATAAAATACCAACATACAATCATATATACATACGGTCATACATACAAAAGTTTTAAAAATGTTTTACTTGCATTTTCAGCTCCAAAATCTTTAAAAACAAGTAAAATACGGGGCCTAGAAACTCACCTATTGTAGCTAACAAGCCAAACTTCCCTAATCTTTCTTGGACATAAATTCAAACATCTATGTATGTCAAAACATACAAACCCGAACACATATACATACATGAGAAAATGTAGAAACCGGTTTTATAGTCAAAATCCATAAAAACCGAACCAATTATACTAAATTTGCTTACCTTATCTGAATTAAACTTCTTTCTCTCTCTAAAAATCGAAGATCTTTCTGCTTTCTCTCTTGAAAAGTCGAGACAGTTGATGTGCAGAAGATTTGGGCGGCCATGCCCACTTTAAACAAAATAATAACATTATTTTGTCCTATTTATACTTTAAACCCCTCCTCTTCTACTTCTCTTCTTCTTCTTATAAAATTTTTTTCTTTTCTCTTTTTCTCATTTCTTTCTTTCTTTTAAATGACAAAATTTCTAGGTGTTACAATATTTGTTTATTAGATGAACAAATATGATGTCATCAACATAGACTTATACAAGCAACATGTCCTTCCCAGACTTCTTTATGAACAATGTTTTGGATGACACACATAGACTTCTCTGTCAATATCCCCATACAGAAATGCACATTTCATATCAAGCTGATGGACTGTGAAGTTCTTTTATGCTTCAAAAGCACGAAAGATTCTTACAGCCTAAAGTCTTATAACAGCTGCAAAGACATCATTGTAATCTATCCTTTCCTCTTATGTGTATCCTTGAACTACAAGTCTGGCCTTGTTCTTGATGATTAAACCTCTATCATCTCTTTTATTCCTGAACACGCACTTGGTGCCAATAGGGACTTGACCAGGTGGCAATGAACATAGGTTCCATACTTTTTACCTCTTGAATTAAAGCAACTCCTCTTTCATTGCTTCAACCCAACTGTTGTCCTTGAGAGCTTCTTCCACCTTCTTAGGTTCCACTTGGATAGAAAGCATGAGTACAATCACATATTCCCATTATGAGTCTGTCTTCTAGTTCTCACACCTTCTTAGACATCCCTAATGATATTCTTAGCTAGATGAGTGTTGTGAATCTTGAGTCTTGGAATCACATCTAGTTGGATAGATAGATACAAGTTTGAAAAGTTTGCTCAAGATTTTGAATATTGATTCCAGTTGATGTCTCACACTCATTCAATAAGGACTGATTGAATGAATGAGTGACAACATCAATGGTGCTTTGCTGTGAAGTAGTATTAACAGTTGCATGTACCTCTAGATTACTTTCTTCATCAGCTTCATGTTGAGAGTTGGAGTTGTCAGCTGATGATTTTTAAGGCTCAACTGACTAACAACTTGTTGAAACTCTACCATTTCCTGCAACATTCAAACTTTTAGGACTTGCATTAGTAGGGCTTGCTTTTCATGTCTTCTTTGAGAAACTAGAATAGTTCTAGGTAACTCATATAGTTGATTATCAGAGGAGTCATTTTGAGTTCCTGTTTTAGCTAAAACATTCTCACAAGATGGTTTAGAATAGTTGGGAAACAATTCTAAGTCAAAGATATGGTCAGGGTCATTCCCCTTAACACAAGGAGTGATCTTATTTATAATAATGTTGGATGATTCCTCAAATTTTTGATTCTTAATATTCCCCAAGCTTGAGGAATATCCAACAAAGATAGCATTATTCGACTTTTCAGCAAATTTTGCTAAGTTGTCTTTTGTGCTAAGTATAGTACACCTGCTGCCAAAGGACCTTAAAAATCCAATGAACGGTGGCCTCTTGTTCCACAGCTCATAAGGGGTTTTTCCATGGGGCTTGACAATGAGAACCCTGTTCAGCATATAACATGCAGTGCTGACTGTCTCTGCCCAGAAAGTTAGAGGCAGCTTTGAATCAACTAACATGGTTCTTGTAGCCTCAATAAGTGTCATGTTCCTCCTCTCAGCAATGCTATTCTGTTGAGGAGTTCTAGGTGCACTGTATTGTCTGGTAATCCCTTTTGAGTTAAAAAATGAGTCAAGAACTTGATTCTTAAACTCGGTCCCTTGATCACTTCTGATTGTTTTTAGCTTGTGATTAATTTTATTTTCAATTTTAAGAATAAAAGATTTTAACGTTTCAGTAGTTTCATCTTTAGTTCTTAAAAAGAATACACATATGAAACTTGTAAAATCATCCACCATCACAAGGCAACATGATTTCCTTCCAATGCTTATTATACTTGTGGGACAAAATAGATCCAAGTGCAATAAGTGTAATCGAGTAGTGATGGAACTAACTTCTTTCGATTTGTGGGATGCCTTATGTTGTTTCCCTTTGAGACAAGCAACACAATTGTCTTTACAAAAAACTCCTGTTTAGGCACACCATGTACAAAGTCATTCTTAGTCTGCTTATTCATGGTTTTAAAATTAACATGACACGTTCTTTTATGCCAAAGAGTTAACTCATCACCATTAGCTTTGGAAAGAAAGCATGATACTTCACCCAGTGGGGAAGTATTGTTCATATTCTTGAGGAATTGTCATCCCGGGTTTGAGGATTATGCACTCATGTTCTGTGAAGAGCGTTTGACACTTTTGATCACAAAACTGAGAAACACTCAAGAGATTGTGTTCAAGCTGTTTGACAAAGTGTACTTTTTCTACTTTTAACTTACCATTGGATACACTACCTCTACCAGAAATATATCCTCTGGATTTACCTCCATGTTTAACAGGACCTCCATCAAAATGTTTAACAGGACAATCCAAATGTTTCCATTCTTGTCATATGGATGTCCCTGCATAAGAGGTAAAATGATTAGTTACTATTAGAAGTCCATGCCTTATTGGTCTTAGGATCTTCCAATGTAGATGACATAATTGAACCAAAATGTATACATGTGGTTTCAATTATGGTTTCTGAAGAAGAGGCTTGGGGTGCTTGTTTGATCTTCCATTCCATCCTGTGGTTAATCAGTATAGATGAGCCTAAAGAGGCTTGAGCAGATGAACTTGCTTCTGAGGCTTCTTTGTTCTCGGAAGAAGTTATCACTACCTTTTCTTCCGACGTAGTCTTTTTCTCGAATGATTTCGAAGGACTCCTTATATTCTTTTGTTTATTCTCAGGCTTGTCTTCCGGAGCTATTTTCCTTTCAGAAGAATGAGTTTCTTCTGAATGCAACTTGGCTTCAGAAACAAGCTTTCCCTTCTTTAACACTGGAACCATATGATAAGGTCCACATGTGAAACCTTCCTTGACTCCTTCTTTCTTAACATTATTTGCATAATGTGTGCTTACAGGATTGTAGTAACAATCTTTAGCCATGTGATTACGCAAGCCACATATTATCAATTCAATGTTAACATTAATAGGGCATGGGAGCTACTATTTCTTGTACTTATTGTCTTCCTCAACAGCCTTCCCCTTTAACTTCTGATTCTTTAGCTGGACAGGAGTACTGGTGCTACACTCCTTTACTAAATCAAAATTTAGAGCCACTTGGAATCCATCTGAGATGAAAACATCCTTTTTCCTAGGGTCTACTTTCATCTTAGACTCAGCCACCTTCTTAGAAGTTTTCGTAGTTGCCTTGATCTTGTTCTTTCTGTCTTTAGTGGTCAGAGGTTCATCCTCAGTTGTGTGGATGAGGTTTTCTACCTTATCCTTCACTATGGTGGTCACCATTATTACATCATTCTTCTCCTTAAATAGGATTGGATTAGTATTTGGAACCTCTTGCTCCTCAATTCCACACCTTGGCTATATTATAGACACATAAGAATGTGGTGGAGCAGTTTCATTGGTTCCCAACCCACTCTTGTTTTGATAGCATACCTTTGAATAGAATAATTATTTGATTCATCCTCAGCTATTATTAGTTAGGGATGAGCCTCAGTCAACTTTGAAACCAAGTCTTTTATTTAAGCCCTATAGGTTGAGTGTTCATGTTTTAAAGAGGATGCAGTTTTCCCTATTGTAGTCAGATTCTGCTATCTTAAAATCAGATTCTGCTCTCTAAGTCATCAATTTTAATTTATAGTCAGATTCTTCCCTCTTAAAATTTGATTTTTGTATTTTTAAGGACTCAATATCAGACTTGATCTCCCTATTATAGTCCTGATACATTTTAACCTTATCTATACAGGCTAGAGTATAGAGATGTTCATATACCTTGGTATCATTGGTTCCAGCCATGAGAGCTTGAGAAAGGGTGACATCATGCACCATGAAGCTCCAATCAACCTCTTGAGCAATAGCTGCAGTTTGCTGCTCAGTTGGCTTGGTTGCAACCTTTGGGGTAGCATGTTGTTCGAAAGCTTGAGCTGCTCCAGGAGTAGATCTAGGAGCTTTGCATTCCCTCGCAAAATGACCAAGTTGTTAACAGTTGTAACATTTGGCCTTTGACTTAGTTAGTTTTGTAGAAATTGCCTTTTCTTTGCTCTATAGGTTAAAAGAGCCAAATGTTGTACAATGTCCATGTATTCTACATCGTCTGGGCTAAAACACTCTAGATCATCAAAGCAGAATTGAAAATCACCAGAATGTTCATTTCCTTGAACAAAAGCACAACTATCCTAAAAAGGATTTTGTTGAGCTTGTTGAGACCTAGGTGTCTTATGAAATGTGATCTAAGGCCTAGAGGAGTATGATGGCTGATGATTGTAGTTCAGATAGATCTGGATGTGGGGAGTTCTTGAACCTTTAGCAACATGTAGAGCATTGCTGACAGGAGGGTTTGAGCTTCTATTCATTTGATGGCCCTTCTAAGTTTCCAGCTCCATACGGTATCCCTTAAGGATCCCATATAGTTTAGTTATGGTGAGTGTGTTCAGATTCTCAGTTCTCTTGATAGAGACCGAATTGAAAGTCCATTCATGAGGAAGTGCACTCATGAACTTTCTTACTATGTCTCTCTTCTCAAGAGTCACTCTCATAGACTGAAGAGATGTGATTAAGTCCATATATCTGAAGTATTGTTGACTTAAGGTCTCACCAATAATATAAGTAAAGTTTTTAAACGTCTTCTTCAGTATATCCTTCTTGGACTCTTTAGATTCAGAAGAACCAGAGTACATCAATGTTAAAGCATCAAAGAGTTCTATGGCTGCCTTGAAGTCTTCAAATCCTACCATTATGGAGTTTGGTATGGCTGTAAGTAGCATAGTCATTGCTTTGCTATCGATGTCCACTCTTTGGAAGTCTTCATCAGAGTATTCTTCAACAGCCTTCTCAATCATGGGACCATTACCAGTTGGTGATGCCACCTTTGGTTTGTATGGACCATAAGTGACAGACCTCCACATCCGGCTATCTTGATACTTGATGAAACCTTCAATCCGTTGACTCCAGCTCCTAAAATTATCAGGAGTAATGATAGGAGCCTTAGTTATGGTTCCTATGTCAGTCTCAAAGGATTTATGGTTGAGGGTCATTTGAGTAAGGTGAGTAAGTATGCAGAAATAAGGGTGATTTGGGATGGTTAGATCTTACAATCAAGAGTCTAGATGCTCTAATACTAATTGCAGGATCAGATTTGTCTCTCAACATAATATTTTCCTCACAAACTCACTAAGTCTCACTCGTTTGATTATTCAGAATCTCTTGCTAAGTTGATGATAATATACAATGTTAATGAACACAAGTATTGATTTTAAAAATACTTGTATATATTACTTTTCAACTTAGTATTACAAGACTCTAACAAAGCATGCATAAAGAGTTACATTGAGAAACTATATACACTACTATCCACAGCCGGTTATACTTATAAAACCAGCTGGAACTTACATCTAAACAAATACTACATTGCTAGAAGTAAGGTATTTAAGATAAAATACTATCCTAGATTAGGTAGTCATGATAGGTCCATGACTTACCTTTTGTTACCTACTAAAGTTCGTAGTTGTACTAACTGATAAAAGGTGAAAAGTGGAATAAATTATGGTCAACTATATGGGCGTGGGAAAGCACCTTGCAGTATATCAGATTTGATAGCATTTGTCAGTCAGACCATACTTATGTACACTAGTCCATAGTTGATTCTTCTGATGGTAAACTAGCTTCGGAAGAATAAGTTCTTTCGAGGCCAATTATACTTTGGAAGAATCAACTTCTTCCGAGTCCTTTGCAAGTATTCAGGACTTTATTTTTTGGAAGGCTTTGCCTTGGATCTTCTAAGTTGAACACTTCGAAAGGAAAAGTACTTAGTCTTTGGAAGTCTTAGTTTTCCTTCGGAAGCTCTTCATACTTTAGTCTTCAGAAGATCTTCAGTTTGTCTTCAGAGGTGTTGATTTTGCTTTGAAAGACTTTCTTCAATTGTAGTCAAAATCTTCTAAGTGTAATTTTGTTACACCAGCCTTATTTGATACAACAACATTTTATTGGATACTCTCCCCAAGCTAAGGCTTATAGAGTATACAATCTTAGAACTAGAGTAGTTGAAGAATCAACCAATATGATCTTCAATGAGCACACTTCCTATGTCAAAAGTTCTGGTCCTGATTGGTTATTTGATCTTTAGTTAATTACCAATTGTTTTAACAAATCTTGTGAGAATATTTCAAGATCTACAGGTAATTTATCAACCGGAGATTCTAACCTTAGATTTGAGCTGAGAAGACAAAGCTAGACTACTACTTTAGCTCCAGTGGAACCTAACCCTATAAATGGAGTTCCTATTAGCACAATAATAACAAATCAAGTTGATACATCTGAGGTTCCTACCAATTCAATCTCAAAGGCACAAAACTTAAATGAAGGAGCTTCAAATGTAGGAGGAAATGGTGGTGGTGAAAGTGATCAAGAATTTCTTGATGCTGATAACCTCTCCATTGAAGACAACATCAATAATGTCACACACTCATTGGATCAACCTTCTCTTTATAAGTGTGCTGATATGGTGGGAGACACTTCATTTCTAGATCTAAACTTTACAAATTTAGATCTATCTAACTAACTTGTTGTGATCCCTTAACTCAGGATCCACAAGTCACACCCCACCATATCATCATTGGAGATGTTGACCAAGAGGTAAGAACAAGAGAACAAACCCGTGAAAAATTGTCTATATATACTCTTGTTTCTTGTCCTAGATAGAGCCAAAAAAAGTTAATGAGGCTTTCAAGGATGGAAGTTGGGTTGAAGCAATGCAAGAGGAACTACTTCAATTCACAAGTTAAAAAGTTTGGAACCTATGTCCTCTTCCTCAAGGGAAAACTATCATAGGAACCAAATGGGTTTTAGGAACAAGAAGAATAATAGAGGACTTATCATAAAGAACAAGGCAAGATTGGTTATTCAAGGGTATACACAAGAAGAGGGAATTGACTACAGTGATGTCTTTGATCCTATAGTATGACTTGAAACTGTTAGGATATTCCTAGCATTTGCTACATCCAAGGACTTCAAGGTCTACTAGCTTGATGTCAAGTGTGCATTGTTTATGGGGTGGTTGATGAAGAAGTGTATGTCAAACAACCACCTGGCTTTGCAGGCCCAAATCATCCTGATTATCTCTGCAAGCTTGATAAAGCTCTCTATGGGATGCACCAAGCTCCAAGAAAGTGGTATAAGACACTATCTCAGTATCTCTATCAGCATGGCTATAACAGGGGTACTATAGATGGAACTCTCTTCATCAAAGGAACAGGGAATGACTTGATGTTGGTTCAAGTATATGTAGATGATATTATCTTTGGGTCAACTAACCTAAAACTCTGCAAAGACTTTCAGTGGCTAATGAAGTATAGATTTGAAATGAGTTCCATGGGGGAACTTAATTTCTTTTTAGGAATTCAAGTGAAGCAAGTTGACAATGGCATCTTCACAAATCAGTCAAAGTATGTACTGCACATACTTACAAGATTCAGCATGACTGAATGTAAGATTGTAAAGACACCCGTAGCCAAAAACCACTCCCTTAGACCAGATCTTGAGGGGGAATGTGTATATGAACATCTTTATAGGGCTATGATTGGGTCTCTTATGTATCTTACAGCCAGCATGCTTGATATCATGCTTGCCATATGCATTTGTGCAAGATATCAAGCCAACCCCACGATGTCACACCTGGTTGTTGTCAAAAGGATTCTTAGATATCTCAAAGGTTCCCCTAAGCTAGTCCTTTGGTATCCAAAGAATTCTGACTTCAATTTGTATGCCTATACAAATAATGACTATGATAGCTGCAACATGACTGCAAACTCTACATATGGGGGATGTCAATTCTTTGGTGCAAGGATAGTCTCATGGCAATGCAAGAAACAATCCTATGTGTCTGCATTAACTGCGGAAGCTAAATACATTGTTGCTACTAGCTGTTGTGCTCAAGTCCTTTGGATTCAGAATTAGATGTTGTCCTATGGGTAAAACTTCAAAGAGACTCCTAACCATATAGACAACAACAATATAATTTCTATCACTGAGAATATTATGCAGCACCAAGGACTAAACACATCAACATTAGGTTGTAAGACCCCGTTCCCGGATGCTTACAGTTGGTCACTCATCGCATAAAACATTTAACAAAAATCATGTCAAATCATCATATGTTAAGTGCACATCTCAAAAATTGTATTAATACGGTATCATTCTCAAAAATATTGATGCCAGTCTTGAAATCTTTCCTAGTAGCTTATTCATCCATGCATGCACCGCCAAAGCATCAAGATCACCTGCCAACTATTATGCATATGAAAAGTCATCTATGCTGAGTGAGTTCTAGTTTTATAAATAAAATACTTTACTTCATTAAAATACTTTATTTACATTCGCACGTGATCATCTTCATACATACATCTTGATAATAATTATTTATTATCTTTTCATCATTGTTCGTCATCGTTCGTTATCATTCATCATCGTACATTTTGTACTTTTGTTCATTAACATCATTTGTTGAAATCGATTCACACGATCCTTTGCTACACCTCCACAAAACATTCAAAAGAAAAATAGATTTTCTAAACCGATTTGGATTGCAAAAACACACACAAAGGTGTAATCAGTAACGTAGAGAGAATTCAAGGTTGAGTGTGCGTGATATAGTGTTCTTGCAAACTCCCTTGTAATCCTCTTGTATCAAACACATGAATGAATGAAATATTTCTGAATTTGTGTTCTTGATTGTTCATCATTAAAGGTTGAGTGTATGTAAGAGAAAGTGTTTTCTCACAAACTCCTTTGAATTCCTCTTAACATCATACATATGAATGAATGAAATATTTATGAATTTGTGTTCTTGATTATTCATCATTCATTCATCATCGTACATCATTCTCTTGCATATAGATCATCACAAAATCATCAACAGATCTGTGAGATTCCTCGTCACAGATCTAATAAATGGCAACAATACGATTGCAATATTCGATCCATCACGTGTATCGATTTCAACATCATTCGTTAATCATCATTCATCTTTATAAGGATCCTTCTATATGCAATACCCTCACGTCATGCCCAAGGGCTGATACTGTGTTGAGGTTTATAAATAGACCCCTACGTCATGCTTAAAAGCTGACACAGTACCGGGGTACACAACAAGGATCACGTCACATCTTGGTCAGTCACAAAGACTAAACCCTTGTGCGCCTTTCTAAGACTTAGCTAAACTGAACACAATTGAGCAAACAACTACCTCATTGGGTTATGAACCTCCATCATTTTCTTGCAAGACTTTTATTCGTTCATTACGTTCCACTTCTCATCATCGTTATCATTCACTTTCATTACATAATATTTTACTTATTCATACGTACGTATCAAGTAAAGTTACATCATAAATATATAGTTTTGAAAACTATTACATCATGAAAAGATAACACATCATAAACATCATCGCTGGTTATGCAAAAACTTAGGCATACTTCAACATCATCTCGCGCGAAAACTAACCTCTCACATGAGAACTTCTCTACATTCAAACATGCACATCAAATGATCTCTGTCATGCGAAAACCTTTAGTCGCGTGAAACTACATATCGTGCAAAAACTAAATATCACGCGAAAACTACATATCGTGCGAAAACAACATATCGTGCGAAAACTACATATCGCGCGAAAACTACATATCACGTGAAAACTACATGTACTGCGAAAACCAACTTTTCGTGCGAGAACATCATGTTCACAAGAGAACTTCTAATTTCAAATTTCGTATCATACACCTAACTGCTCTCGTGAAAACTACGGGTTTCCCGCCTAGTAACAGAACTTATCGCGTCTAAGACTGTTCTAACATGCTAAACCTCATAACATCATCATACAAGCATAAAACGAGTATTTTAGTATGCATAATAGCCCCAAAATATAAAACTTGTGTAAAAAGGGAATTAGAAACTCACCTCATGAAGTTTTAGCTCAAACACGACTTTCCCGAAGCCTTTATCGAATGAAAACTACATAACCATGTGTTATATTCATCAATAATCGTTCCTTAGTACATAACACAAGTTACTACACGAGTTACATACCTTAACACTTCGTTTCTTCACTTTCTCTCTCTACGCAGTCGTTTTCTCTCTCTAGCAGCAGCACTTTTCATGTAAAATAGGGCCAGACATTAGTGTTTGCAGCTTTTTATACCCAGGAACACTTTTCGCACAAGTTCTCACGTGAGAAGCTCTCTTCACGCAAGTACTCTTCGCGTGAGAAGTTTCCTTTCGCGCGAGAACTTCATTCTGCTCTCTTTACTTTGAAATTTTCAGGCGTTAGAAGTCCAACCCCCTTATTTAGGTTTCTTCCTCGAAACCTGTCAGTCGTTAAACAGATGACGGTAATGTTGCCTCATCACTTCCTTAGTTTCCCAAGTGGACTCTGACCCCTTCCTGTGCTTCCACCGTACTCGCACAAGTTGAACCACTTATTCCCTAGCCTTTTCTCTTTTCT
>BJCN01317926.1:8956-19508 GCA_018326445.1 Flaveria brownii
TTTCCTGATTGCCTGTAGAGCCTCACGCCTTAAGCGCGCCTCAGGCGCTATTTTTAAAACCAAGATCAAGAAGTTATAGAAAGGGTAGATAAGTATATAGTTGCAAAATTTTGCACCTTTGTTTGGAAGAATATTTATACAAAATGGTTAACTAGACATCAAATAAATGTGCACAAAGTTTATTTTTTTAAAATTTTTATTCTATTATGCATATACAACAACAACAACAACATATCCAGTATAATCCCACTAGAAGTAGGGTTTGGGAGGGATTGGATGGTGGCAAATCTTACCTCTATCATTTTATTCTATTATGCATATAGCATGATGAAATTGAATAAATGAAAATTAGTACATAGTAGACTAACCTCATTTTCACTTCCAAGTTTCAATTTGTTCATCACGAATTTCTGGATTACTGAAACAGGTATGTTAGCATCCCTGAAACCATGTTAAACCAGCATATTAACATACAATCTATGAGAAACCAATGACCCTTGGTGTGTGGGTTCTTGTGTTTATCATATGTGACTTATTTATAAATAAAACATTTGACACAACGGATTATATGTGTAGTGTCAAGTTTTATGGCATATGAAAAAGTCATCAAAAACAAAACCAATGAATATGAGATTCAAATTAACACTAGTAGATAAAGATCTGAAACCCCACACACCGCACGCACACACTGATCATAGAGGCATGTGCACAATTGGTGAGATGGAGATAGAAATTTATGTAAATATAAAAGCTACACAATAGGTTCTAGCTTTTGGATAAAAATGAACTGCGCATCTGAAAGCCGAAGAGCATGTAGTAAGTATATTAAGTGTCCACAACCTCTTAAATTGTTTCATTAAAAAAATGGATCATTAGTTTAATATATAGTTAGTGTTATCGTATTCTATATGTGTTATCGTATACTATAAGTTCATTATTTATGAGATTTTAAGAAAAGAAAGGAAAAAGGTCAAAGGGTGCCAATTTCTCCGTTAACCAACCCATCTGGCTGCTAATTTTCATGCCTTATATTAACTCTAAATATTATGGGTTTGAATTCAACATCAAAGGGTGAAAATTTTATGGAGCTTATTCATGTCACACAGCCCATAGTTTTCCTGTATATATATAACTTGTATCTCAAATATCACAATTCACAATTAAAATTATACAAGGAAGATGCAAAATAACAAGATTTGCTTGACATAAGCAAGAAAAAGTGAACTCTTGTAGTGAAAACTGAAAAGAAAAGAAAAGAAAATAGTTTTTTTATAATATCTCCGAGTTCTTTTTGTTATGATAGTACACTAGTGCCTAATCTGGTAGAAAATCTTGGATTTGCCACAATACTAAGGCTTCAACTATCATGAATATACAACTTAACCCTCAGCAGTTCATTTTATACAAATAAAAAGGAAAGTATACAATCATAAGATTCACAAATGGTACAGAGACTAAGGATTTAAGCTAAGAAATTATAAGAAACTAAAGAAAGCATTTGTGTCATCATGAACTAGTATTTTCTGCTTCAACAAACAAATATTCTAATAGCCTCATTGGGACTCAAGTTAAAATTTCAGCAGGGAATCATTTAGCATGAATACATGTATCAGATGAGGCATAAGTCACTTTCAAAGATGTATGGAAAAATATCACATGATAGCTAAGTACTTTTGATGCAACACAGCCTTTGATTTCAAGTAGTTTTTTGCATGCATTTCCCTTGTCAATGCTGCTTTTATCACGTGATAGAACTAAGTGGCATATATTGTGTAATCTAATAAAAGTTCATGATGCATGGGTCAATTTGGGTTTATTTTATCTCAAATGGGTCAAATCAAGTAATTAGCTAATATTGGAATGGATCCTATTGGTTGAATGGGTTGAAACTCTTCCAGAGTCTTTTTCCCAATGCTTACAACCTCTTAAATTGTTTTACTAAAAAAATTAAAATATTATTGCAATAATATTATTTTTAAATGGGCAAACTCCAAAAAACTCCTTTGTGTTTCGTATTTTAGGCTGGTAAGTCTCTAAACTTGGTATCTGTACGGTTGAAAACTGAAACTTGTTTCTAAATTAGAAAAAGGTCCTTTAACTGGTTAAAACTATACAAATGGACCTTTAGCAGTACTGGTTCTCCAAGGGTCTCCCCTGTTACGCACTATAAAAACAATGCTTATGTAAATAAGTATATACAGATTTTCACAGTACAAGATAACTATAAACAAGAAACACTAAAATGGCAAGAAAAACAAACTCACTTTAGTCTAACAAAGCTTCCTTCTATCTGCCCCAAAGGCTCACCCTCCCTGACAAATTGAATAGGAAATTAACTAGCGAACATAAGAAAGAGAATGTTATTAATTAACTAAAAATAGTTCTTAAGTACTCACTGTTCTTCTGAAGGTACCAAATGGAACCAGATAGGATTTATTCTTTTATCCCCAGCAGCATTATTAGCATCAGCATCCAGCACAGCTAGAGAACCAGGTTTATTTTTGCCATATTTTCTTATCTTTTTAGGTTTTGCAGATTCTGTAACATCCACATCAGACCTCCCATTTTCATCTTGAAATTTAGAACGCTTCAATTGATCTTTTCCTTTAGTTTTACGGGAATGCCCTTCGCTCTTTGGCGTAATTGGTGTTTCTGAATTGACAGTAGATCCTTGTGAAGTAAATTTGGAAGATTTACTCCTATTTGTCACTTCCACTAAATAATTGAAGGGTTTCCACGGATCAACTTTGCCATTGTTTGTTTCTTTATCAGGTGAATGATCACTAGATGGCTCAGGAGCTGAAGAATTCTGCACATGTATTGTTGTTTCTAGTTAATGATATTTATAATTCAACCCATTTACATGGATTGTTATAGGCTATGTTATACGAGTAAATGAAAAAATAGCTACAAAGAATGGGTCAAGTCCGGTTGGAAGTCCCCCAATAGTGAATCTGCATGCATGCAGCCTCTATATCACTTATTTAGAAAAATAGAGAATTATTGTAATGGTATAGTTTTTTGTAATGATATTAACACTTACAGTCTAAAAATAATAATAACTATTTAGCGCTTTTCTAACAAAATGCATGTATTATTAACAACTGCCTTTTAACTACTTCAAAAATTAAATAAAAGAAAACATTTCCAAACATCTAAAAAATCTTACTTCTCCAATCCACTTTGCTCTCTCATATCCCTACTTTTTCCTCACTTGTCAAATACAAAAAGAAAATGTTGTTTCGATCTTTCTTACCAAATTAGTTAAAAGATGGTTGCTAAGAATAGCCCTAAAGGCAGAAAGGTAGTTGTATATTGATTGTTTCATTGAAAACGTAACATACAGGATGTATATATAGACTTGGATATGATACATCATACACAAAAACCTTCAAGACTATGATAACTAGTTAACTACACATAAGTAATGACTAGTCTAATATGCCCCTACAAGCTAAAGACAAGGAACATCAGTAAGACATGTAGCTTGAATCGTAAAAGGAGAAATCTAGAAGTTGGCAACAAATTTGTACAAATATCAACTATCTGATAATTTTTCAATATTAAATTGCACAGAAAGAACAACTTTTTTTTTCTAACAAAACGAAAATCAACTTCCACGTGTTTTGTGCAGGCATGGAGAATAGGATAAGCCGACATCAAGTAAGTTCAACTACCATTTCAGAAAAAGTAACTAGGCAGGTGTGAATACTACAAGTCAGCCTAGAAAAGGCCGCCTTTATTGTGTCACAAACACAAGATTTGAAAATAAGGATAGAAGATATTGCAGGGCAACAATCAAATGAAAATACACAAATAACAGAACAGTTCAAATCTTCTGAAAGACTATCCTGATTTGAAGGCAATCACTTTTTAAACACAAATCAAGAGATGCTATATATTAGGAAACACTCCCATATATATATATATATAATATCCTTAATCCATGAATTCAAGTAAATTTAAGAAGTAAAGGAATGCATAGAAACCTGGAATATATTGGTGATCTTTACCTGCCTCAAATTTTGTGTGAACTTGTTTGAAAGTGCATCTGAGCTTGAGCTATCTTGGTGGTCTTCTATGGAGTCATCCTCTTTCTTGACAGATTTGTCAGCATAGAAAGAGGACCCACGCGGTTTCTTTCTTGGGGGTCCTTTTGACCTTTTACCAGTCAAAGTAGTTTGTGGTGACACTCTGGGAGTGCAGACTACCAGTGAGGACAGTGATCTCTCTTTCCTTCTTAGTGGTAATGTAACTGAAGGCACAACTTCAGGAGCCTTTACCCTTCTCCTTTTTGAAGGAAATATTTTCCATCTAACATCTTGCAAATTATGATCTGGCCTGTTTAGGACAACTATTAAAGATCACTTCAATATTATACAACAATAATGCACATTTCAAGAGAAAGAACTTCAGCACTAGTTCTATCTTTGATGTACGCTTATGCAATATATTGATGACTTAATGCACCAAGTGAACATTTGTAAAGAGATACAAATGTAAACTGAATATGTATAAGGAAAAGAAACATAATATACAAATAGAATGAACAGATATGGAGTTCTATTGAATGAAGTACTTCAATTAACCCAAAAAGGGAAATATACAAGTAGACTTACTTGGAAATGTATTGAAGATAGGATTTACAGAAAATCATATACCAAGACATTTATTTGACATATCACCCAAACTATAGCCTAAATAATGAAAGAAACATGATCACTGGTCTATCAATTGATAGCTTCCCTTACATATATATAATCACAGAAAATTGACTTGTACAGGGTTAATAATAATGCTTTAACAATTACTGAGTCAATGTAATACTTGAGAACTGAGTTTGACATATAAAAAAAGACAGCATCAAATAAATCTGTTTTGTTAAGAAAGCTTAAGTACTGCAGGCATGCTTTAAAGTTATTGCCAAAACATGAAATAAATGTACACATTATCAAATCATTTTTCAATACAGATTGCAAAAAAAAAAAAAAGGATGCAAGCAATTCAGACATTACAGTCAAACCCAATTATATATTATAGATAAAACATATCCTAATAGTTGCATGTAAATCTATTTAGATATAGTGAGCATCACATCCATCTTATGGAAAATTTTATCAATCAAATCATGATTGTAGCATATATAAAATACCTCTGTTTTGAACAGTGCTTATGAATTTACACACAACCCTACATCGAGAAAAACTGTAAGTTATATAATAGGTGTGTCCATTATGTTCTCTTCAGCAATTAAAATTTAAAACTAATAATTCTCACACACACACAGTCACACACACACGTAAATGAGAGAGACCTACCTCAGTTTCTCTAGAGGAACACATCCAAGGTCAATATTGCATATTGGACAACATTCAAGCTCCTCGTCTGTGAGCTTCTTATGTATACATTTCCTGCAGACTGGATGATGTTCAAGAGGCAAAACACAATTAACAGATACAAATATCTTAGGACCTGAATAGACAAATTCTAAGTGTTGGGATTCATGATACAAAGTCAAAGAATGGAAGACTCCAATCATCCACGAAATAACAAAGAAGACCTTGCAACATAAGCATCAACTTCTAGGACTACATGAAAATGAGAAAGCTTAAATATTTAGGGAGTGTTCAAATGTGTGTATTGAAATCAATGATGTTGTATTGAACTGTGTCTGACAACCTTTAATTTTTCAAGGAAGTAATAGATATAGAAATTTCCCTCTTTCAACTGCGTATCATTTCTCATGCAACCAGTATTAAATGCTTTTTAAAACTAATTTATCAATTCCTAAATAGATAATCATAACCATTAACATGTTACCTAAACAATAGATGATAATAAATTAATTACTTTCAATTGACATTTATACAACCTCCAATCAGAATTGCATGCATGTTTAAACCCTAAGGAGAAAGTAAAGTTCCAAACTAATTTGCACCCTCAATTTCATGACAAAGTTTCAGCTGCACAGAGACCAAACAAACAAACAAACATACCCAGTGTCTCCCGCTGAGGAGCAGGGTCTGGGAGGGGTATATGGTGGCAAGTCTTTCCTCTATCTAGAAAGATAGAGAGACCGCTTCCGAAGAGACCCCCGACTCGATAACACAGGCAATAACAATAACAATTATTGGGCAAAAACAGGACTAACATGCATGCCCTAAATTCCATTACAACTTTCTAAACAACCCCAAGACCAACTCAATGAATTTATCTGCCAAACACAAGATTAACATATATATATATATGTATATAATATCAACTACAGTTACAAACAGTGACCAAAAAACACGATCAATCAAATCAAGGAAACAGGTAACTGATTCATTCCCACAAATCAACTTAGCAAGACACGGTCTAGACACTCAACATGAAATATAATCGATAAGCAAAGTATCATTAAACAAACCATAACCAGATCACCACGAAGAAACCCAATTGCGAAATCGCACATACGAAACAGTTACACAAACTAAACCCCAAATCAAACTCACACTCCTGAACCAAATATCACGATCGAATTCATTAATTCAACGAGTAAACAGATGAACACTCACACGTATGAAGGCATTCAGGAATCGTAGTAGCATCTCGAAACAACTTATCACAAATAGGGCATGTCATGCATGCCGCTAACTCCTTCCTCCGCAATTTCATCACCTGATTACTCGACATCTTCACACAACAACACCTAACAACTCACCAACACACACCAAACACCCCTCCGTAACCACACACACACAAAAAAAACGCCCTCACGACTCACGTAGCACCTAAATCCTCAACCAGGTGCATGTTAGCACCACCGTTTGGGGAAACACATTGAATTCACGTAGCTAATTCGCCTGCATTGAACACAACAAACGAGATCAACAGCGATTGAGCAAACTCGAGGCCCTAACACACACGATACACGAAGATACGTGTGTGTATAGATGTGTAGATAGATGTACATAGATTTGTGAATAGAAATCGATCGACATACCGTGGATCTATGAGCACATGATTTGAAGATTGATGATGATGATGATGATGATGATGATGATGATGATGATGATGATGATGATGATTTGTGAAGAAACGACGTGAGTTGGTGATTGTGATACAGGGGTCGCTAGATCATCTGTGTGGGAGTCGAAATCGAGAGTGTGTGTGTTGCGTACTTGTGATTTGTGAAATGTTTTTTTGGTTTATTGGAGTCGGTATATATTGTTTTTTTAGGGGAATAAAAAATAGTAATCATTTAACCAAGATAAGGTGTATGACTGTATGTATGCAGTATGCTTATTTTAGTCAACATGATGGTTCATAAGGTTTTGTGGGTTGTGTTGGTGATTTTTAATATGGTCTTGAGTTTTGTGTTGGAGTGTTCTGAACTTCTGATGGGTAATTTGAGATCATAAAAAATGTACTAATATGTGTATTTCTATTATGAAAGCTTATCTAAAATACATCGAATGTTGTATGAACGGTTTGTTGAAAGAACGGTGTGTCGGTTTGGTGTTTAATTGAAGGTTTATTCTGGTGGTTATCAATAATTCATATTATTTGTATGACTTCTGTCGTAAAAAATCCGGTTACTATTTGATGATTGATCGTCAAGAAAAAAACCATAACCTTCGATTGCTTAGCCAAACGCTCATTTTTTTCTAGATCATAAGTTACTATTTATCACACAATTGTTGTTGATCTATAAGCTAAAGCTAGTCAAACAATTTCTACTAACCTGCCTACTTTAGGAGCTTTAAACGATTAAAAATTGATTTTTCAATTGTTTGTGGTTGCCTAGCTCTTCCCCTTGGATCTCATAGGGGCGCTTACCCCTGAACCATGTTTTATACGTCGAAACTAGAAATCAGATTACCCTAGAACGAGTGTTTATTACACGTTTTTTAACCTGTATCGAAGCTATTTTAGATTTTGTTTTGCTCATGCGTAAATCCCAAGTAGTTAAAACGAACAACACTAAAGTCACCAACAATTCAAGATAACATATTGGCAAATGTGCTTTCATATTTTGGTCTTGTTACTTGGTGGGTCTGATTATGTCTATATGTACCGCTTTCATTTGAATCGGTTGATTACCAGTTTGACCTGTGAATTGGATCGAATGGTCAACTGGATTTCAACTTTTTTTAGTTTTTATTTCTTCTTCGAAACCTCATGATCAATATATTAGTTAGTTAAGTCTTCATATGATGTTAAAATTAAATTTTTTCCAAAGCATACAATTAGATGAATTGTTCATTGTTCGATTTGGTTATGAATACAATGATACTCATATAAATTACTTTAAATTTGATGACATGTTATATACAACACGTATAATAGTTGTTTATAAGGTTCTTTTTAGTCAAGGTATTATCAAAATTTAAAAAGATAACATACAATAAACTAAAAAAAAGACAAAACGTTACAGGATTCGTAATACTCCATAACACCGGTTCGGAAAAAAAGGTCAAAAAACCCGAATCGGTTTGAAAAAAAATCGGTTTGAGCCAAACCGGTTTCCAACCCGATCCGAACCACCGGTTTGTATATCGTTTTGGCAGCCCCACATTAAAACGGTTTAAAAATAAAAACCGGTTAAACTGATAAAAAAAACCTGTTTCAAACCGGTCCAAATCGATTTGAGAGGTTCGATTATTTAGTGAGTCAAACAGTTTTGTAACCCGAACTGGTTTGAAGAAAAAACAGTTTGACCTCATGACAAAAAAACTGATTCAGTTTTGAACCGAACCGTTTTTGGAAAAAAAAATCTGTTTGTACACCTCTAATTGGAGAGAGAGAGAACATGTATCTTAGGTGTTTTTGTTTTAGTTGTGTATTAATCTATAGTTGTAAACCATAATACGATTGTATATATAACGTCATACGAAAGGAATTAATTAAATTAAATTATATTAGCATAATTTATTCGACATTTAAAAATTTCTAGGAACACTGTTCCATTTATTGATTTATTTTAAAAGTCTAATAGTAATATTTTTTTTATTAATTTATTTATCTTTTTTTACAAAATAACGTACATTTACTAACTTAAAACTTTATTATATCTATTTTACTTATTATTTAAACGAAATATCAAATCTCATCTAGAAAAATTTTAGGCGTTACAACTTTTTTTCATATTTGTAAATATTATATATATTTATTTTATAACATTGCAAGATTTTCAGAAAATTCCGAAAGAAAATTATAATAAGGTTTTAAAAAATATTTTAAGATACAAGACTACTTAAATTTTTTAAATTAACATAAAATTATTGTCTTTAGAAATACATTAAATTAATTATATTTTAAAGAGCTTTTTATATAAAACTGTTGGGCCATATCATTTAAGAAAAGCGGGCTAAACATTTTCTAGATTAAGGAAAATTGGGCCTCGAGAAAGGTTGTTGAGATCCAACCCACAGAAAACACGGAGGTCAAGAGAGATGCTGATCATTGAGAGACAGTGATCCAAGCGGAAGTGTGTGCCGGAGAAAAGGGGTCGAGCCCCGACGTTTGTAGCCGGAAGAGGTTGTTGACCATGTCGGAAGTGGCTATGGTGAGAGGCGGTGTTAAGTTAAGACCATTGGGTATACTATCACGTCCTTTAATTCTACATATCAGCACATAATCTATTTCATCCTCTTGCACCTTACATCACCTTAATGGAAACAGGCTCACCTTTTTCACGTCCCTCAATTCAATTTAAAAAAACATCAAATCTGTGTGTATAGGAATTTTTTCAGGCACGTTAAAGCGTTGTCGGGTTTTTAATGCCCCTTAACGTCACATCACGATGGTGTTTAACACCCTTCATGGCCCATCTCATCACTAAACCCCATGGACATGATGGTGTACTAGGCAACTTAATGCTATGGGTTTGAGTAGTGGAAACAACCACTTGTAAAAATACAAAGTAAGAATATGTACATTAGACTCAAAATGACATAATACCCCAAAACACATCATATGTAAGAGCATTGTGTCCCGTGTTTGCTCTTTTTTTACTGTTTATTATTTTACTTTTTTACTTTACTTTCTTTTAAAACGACAGATATTGATTTTATTTAAATAAAAGACAACAAGTTAAAACCAAGATACACAATAAAGAAAAAAACAACTAATACAACATTACATGTTATCCAAGTTAAGGAGTTATTCAAAAACCACTCCACTCTATGCGACCTCAAACTATTTACAAACAAAGTGAAGGAGTTTGATCTTTATCTCCCACCACTTTGTTTATGTTGCCTCTCCTATTGTTGAAGATCATCTTATTTCTTGACTTCTATATTGTTAATGATCCTTTAATTTGTTGACTTCTGTTGGAAAAAATGAATGGAAATTATGTTTTTCCATTATGAATATAATTGTAAGCATGATGGTTGATTAAAACATTGAATGTAAAATTTCATGTTGTCCCACATTGGTGGGATAAAAAGAATGAGAGTAGTTTATAAGTGGGAGTGTAATGGAGATAATATCTCCTATACAAGTAGACACACCCAGTGACTGACAGGAGGGCCTGTAAGGGCCCGACGCGCACGCGCGCCCGCGCCCG
>BJCN01317945.1:0-12838 GCA_018326445.1 Flaveria brownii
TCTTAGCCCAATTCAACCATTCTAAACCTTAGGAATGCATACCACAACACCATTCAAGCACACACAAGCCCAGAAACGAATTCCAAACGCATCACACGCAAACACATCCAAATGGGTCAAACACACACACATACAAAAACAGGTTTACTATGCGTTCCATCCCTAAATCAGTTGAAAACAAGTAAAAGAGGGGTCCTAGAACTCACACAAACTACACCAAGGAGTAGAGCTTTGATTTGACCCGCTACACGATGATTTTCACTTCGAATTAACCCGAACCAACTCTTTCTCTCTTTTTCTGTCTTCTCCTCTCCCTTTGGCTGAATTGTGCAAGAATGGGGAGGGTGTGGGTTGCCCTCCCCCTTTTATACCCCCACTCATACAAATTTCTTCCCGTTTTGACAAGTTTGGTCCCTCGACTTTGGAATTTATTTCTTTTATTCTTTCATCGGCTTCAAAGAAAATATCCGGGCGTTACAAAAAGCCAAACCAGCTGCAAATTCTGAACCAATGTATCCAGATCCCTATAGCACGACAGATCAAGAGATGAAAGAATATCTGTCCGCTCAAGGATTTACAAGGAGGAAACTTGGCAATATGAAGACTAATTCCTTAAGGGCTGCTATCCTTAGGTTGATAAATGAGAGGAAGGAAAGGCTGAAGAAATTAGAGGAGGAAATCACCAGACAAAAGCCAAGAACAAGAGTATCAGCTCAAGACATGAGCCTCACCCATGGAGATAATGACTCCTTGGCACCTATTCTACATAGATAACCTGAGTGGTTTGCTGAGCCTTCACAAATAGAGCTTCATGAAGGACTCACCGCTGTAGAGATGATTAAAGGTGTGTCTACTCCCCAGGGTAAGACTGATCAGAAAATTATTTCCTGGAAGTATGACAGTGACTAGAATATGTTCCTGGTGAAGAGGATATCTGGATTAGTCCAATTCTTCACAGAGTACTCTGCTCTGGTGAACTCTTTGGAGATCCATGACTTGAAGGAACTAGCTAATCTGAGATTGATCAATCACAAGGCTATGTTCAGGAGATATGAATTTGAAGACATTCTGATGATGTTTAGGAGATATGAATGTGGTGGGGTCTATGTTTTGAGATTCGACATCACCAACAGTGATACTTGGTATGTGTGGACCGGATATGATAGACTCCCATTGGTTGTGGTCGGTGTAGGAGAAAAAAGCTTTGAGACATCTCTTCCAATCTTCAAAGTTGTCTCCGCTAATGAGTCTCGGAGGTCTGTTGGGAGCTACGCTTTCTAAATCTGCACAGGTGAGAGAAGTCATCTTTAACATTGTAGTTTCGCTGAAGAAATGATAATTTCACAGAAATGAGCTAATTTCGCTGAGAAGATCTAGTTTCTCTGGGGTGACAATAGTTTCGCTAGGATTTTTATCGGAGATGATAATTTCGCTGAAATGAGCTAGTTTCGTTGAGAAACTTCGGCAATAGTTTCGCTAGCCAAATGATTGAAAATGCTTAGTTTCGCCGACAATTTCGCACGAAACAAGCTTGAACTTTCGTTCAGTGATAATTTTGACAACAATTTCACATGAAATATGCACACAAGCACTATTGAATTTTCGTTCAAGATTACTATTTTTGCTGAGTTGCTGCAATTAACTACAAAGTGTAAAACACTTGTAGTTTCGCCGGAAGATAGTGTAATTTTGCTGGATGAATCTGAAATTTCGTTGGATGAGTCTGGAAGCCTTTTTGCACAAGAAATCGATCTGAAATCACCTAAATCTCGATGGATTTGAAATATGATGATTAACAGAGCTTTCCCAACCAATAACAATCAAAATTCAATCGAATTCCATATCAAATACACTCAAATTTGATCCGGAATTGATGAAATATTGATATTAAACAAAAAAACAACCAAAAAACCTCAAACAATCAAGAGCACTAAGGCTCTGATACCATTTTGTTGGTCCATTTGATCGAATTTCAGTACAAATGATATGTTGAATCGTTTGATATCAGAAACAATAACAAAAAACAAAGATGAAGATGAATAAGAACAACCACAATGTATTCAAATATAAGTAATAAGTATCCAATACTATAAAAGATAACAAAGCTCAATATATTTCAGTAAAGAACCAGCTTACAACAGCCTCTTGCAATAGAAATATTCGATTAGGGTTTTTGCAAGGATGCCCAACAATGAGCAAGATCAAAAGTATATATAACAGTCATAGTTTCGCAGAAAGTTTCATTGTTGTGAGCGAAACTATGTTGCCAAAACTATAGTTTCGCCGGCAGAGACAACAGTTTCGCCGGGTGAAACTAAACAGCTGACTATGAGCGAAACTGTATGGAGACAGGTAGACATGCTATGATTTCTCTAATGAATAGGTTAGCTAACCTTTTAAATGTAAAGGTTTCAAGTATATTTAAGAAATAGGCACTCTTGGTTAACCGGTCAACAATTACCCATATTGCATCATAACCTTCAGCCATGCATGACAACTTGTTTATGAAGTCCATAGTGAAATGTTCCTATTTCCACTTGGATATATCAAAAGATTGGATTTTCTTGTATGGTTTTGATACTCTGCTTTGATTTGTAAGCATGGAAAACACTTACTTACATTATGAACTACATCATTCCACATCCCAAGACACCAATTAATCTTTTCAGATCTTGATACATTTTTGTGGTGCCCAGATGAATTAAGTATACGGTCTTTTTAGCTTCATCTAATAATTTTATTTAGAGTTCTCTATAAGGACCAATCAATAACTGTTCGGATCTAGTTTTGACACTATAAGTGTTCTCTTCCAGACCCAAAACATGTCTTTTAAATTGTTTCATGGCGATATACTTGTCTTTCAATGCCTCCTCCTAGGCATTACATACTTGGTCCATTACACCAGGTGTTACTATTATTTGGAAAGACCTTCTCCGGATCGATTCATTCCTTTACTTGCAACTTAGGGTGTTAGCTACCAAGTAGCTTTGCCCGGGTGATAATGCATCTCACAATCATAATCTTTTATTAGTTCAGCTAGTGTTGTTGCCTCATATTTAAGTCTTTTGTTTGAATAAATATTTTAAACTCTTTTGATTTATGAAGATCATGCATTTGGCACTATATAAATAGTGCATCCATAAGAATTGCACTTCTCATACCAGGTATCACAGTTTGAGAATTTAGCATACAAATTCTATTTCCTTAATGTTTTTAGAACCTCCCGCATATGACAAGCATGATCATCTTTGTAACATTCGCCATTTTCCTAGTTAAAACCCAAACCCTAACCCATTTTGAACTTTCATTATTAAATTATTTTAATAATTTAATGAATCAAATAAGTTAAATGTGTAATTTAACCAATATTGACAATTGTTTTATTCAATTTCCATATATTAAATTATTTAAACAACTTATAATAATTTTTATAATTTATAAAATAAATTATAAAAGGTTATTATATAAGATTTTAAATATTCAATTAAAATAAATAATCAAATTACAAGTTCTCATGAGGTTTATAAAGTTTACAAAGATTTAATAAAAAAAGAAGTTGTTAAATTAAAATTAGTTTTTTAATAAATTTAGAGTTTAAATTGTAATTATTCTTTTATTTATTTAAATTATTTAATTTTATATTTATTTTAAATTCCAATCATAACCCCCTTTTGAAAGACTTATAACTCACCATTAACATCATTCATAACCCCCTTCTAACCTCAACTATAAAAACAAGCTTTATGCCACACTTTTCATTTGCCCATTCTTCAAAAATCTCACTATCATATCTTTCTTTCATCCATTTGTTATGATAAATTTCAAGAATTTTATTTTACAAGTAATTTCAAGAAGTTTCTAAAACTAAGGTAACCTTATAACTGCTTTTATATTATGTATATCTATATTGTTCTAATCATCCTAACATTCAATTGTTCTCATGTTCTTATTTTTATTCTTTCTTCTACTAGATCTCTTTTAATTTTAATCATTATCATTTAATCATTAACATTCTAACTTTCACTAACCTTATAACAATCACTAACATTCCTAAATCAAACTAAGAACATGCTAACGTAAACAAAGAATCCCGTTTGCATATGGACGGCTACGCTGTCGCATTCGGTTATTCCACAAGATTATTTCTCTAAATGATGACTATGCTAAAGTCTTAAAATAACTTTTTATAACTCAAATGAAGTCTAATATACCATATATCGACATAATAAATTTGTTCTAACCCGTTTCATGCTTTAGCAATTTTAAAAGTGCACATATGTGTCTTACTACATATTTGGCAGAATATAGTCTGACTTCAACTTAAAATAACTTGTCATAACAAACTAAATTTGAGCAAAATCAGACTCTAATATTAAGTTCATTGAATTACCTTCTTAACGATAGCTTATACGTCTTCAAACTCAATCGGACGACTAAACAACAACCTTCACAAGATAAGTGCGTATTTCAACACCTTCTGTCTTGTGCTGCTATTTTGACCTATTTACGGACTTTTTCGTAAAAATGTATCTGAACAAAAGTTGTCTAGGAGACTCTGGAATGGTCAACTGTAAATTTTTATAATTTTATGAAACCGTTTGCTATTTTTAAACCTGTTCAAACACGTATCAAACATTCTGTCCATAATTGGTACAATAATCTTTTTTTAATCTACCTTCCGCTTTTTGATATTCTTTAAACATCCTAACTTCTTGTAATGAATTCCGACCTCAAGTTACTGTTTTTTTATCCTTTAGGACATCACCTTTGACTCTAGAACATCTAAGCTTCCTTATGTACTCTACAACCATCATTATACAATGTGAGTTTTTCATACCCCTTTTTACTTTATTTCACACCTTTTGAAGTGAAACATGTTAACCTTATAAACTTACACTTGTAAACATCTTGATACTTGTAAATGCACATGCAATTCATCTTTACTTTTTGTCATGGTTATTTGTAATATTGTGAGTCTTATATGATATACATTATATGTTGACAATCATTAACTATTGCTACTCTAGCGACGTCATAGATCTATGGGTCTGACAACCCTATTTGGTGCTAAAGCCGAGGTTTTTGCCAGTTCATGATGACGTATGCTTGTTCATCATGGGAACCAAGTACACTTAGCTAATCGTTATATACTTGTAAACTTATTCTTGGTCATGGTTTGATGTGTGTGTGTGTGTGTTTAACCCATGGAAACTCACCAACTTTCAAAGTTGACCCTTTATTTTAAACATGTTTCAGGATTGCTACTTGAGGAATTCTTCTTGCTCATATAGGACTTGGAATCAGTTTAATTAAATATCTTATGTTATTGTTTAAATCTTTGTTGTATTATAATGACTTAATTGTCTAGTTTTATTCAATTAAAAATGACAATTTAATATTATTTCAACATATCTAATTCCATGAGCTATGAACAATTATTTCACATTCGTCCGCCCCGATGATTCCGCTGTCAGTCGGGGTGTGACAATCTTCATTCCTTGAGTTGATCAGAATGTTATTGACAAACACAATCAAGGATTTGTGTAATATCAAGGATAACATATAGGAATACGGATAACAGTTGGTTGACGCAGGTGAGAATGGGTAATACGGATGACTAACTTCAGTACGAGTAACACAAAATGTAGATAACATAGGCTAATTGGCTAAGTGTTAGATGCGGATCATCATACTCAATGAAGGAAAATGTAGGCGATGCAGGTAAAAATATACTCATCCACATTGGGGCATACTTAGAAGATCTAAGTAGACGATGTCGATAAACAAGGCAATGCATGTAACACTATACTGTTCTGCATTAGGGCATGCTAAGAACATCAAAGTAGTCGATATGGATGAACAAGGTAATACATGTAAGAGTATACGATATGGGTAACAGTTTACCTTCGATGAACAAGGTTATGATGTATAGGGACTAATACGGGTAACAGTGAATTTGAGAAACAATGATTCTAGAATGTTAACTCCTTGGAAATCATGCGAAATTAAACCATTGTTTTCCTTTTAAGAGACTTGCATAGAATTTGAACATAAGCAAGTAATAGCATAACATGAACCCAAGAAATAAAGGTGGTAACATTAAATTTAAAAAACTATAGATCTTAGTGTAAAACATGTTTAAACATGCATATCATCCCGAATCATTAAAAAGCTTAAAGAAGGGGGGGGGGGGGATCTATAACTCCCCATGTGAAGAACTTTAACAAACCCTATAAAAGCTTACTTTTCAACATGATCTAAGCATGCACAATAAAAATCCAAATTTTAACACTAGAAACTTGTCCAATACACTTGTATATTCTTATTTACCAAAGAATCAATCATGAACATAAAGAAATTGATTACTTTTCAACTCCATTCTTGACTTTCTCTCTCTACCCGAAAGCTCTCTTTCTTTCTCTCTATAAGATTTTCACAAACTTCAAGAGAAAGCCCAAAAGGTGGCTCTGTTTCCTTATTTAGCAATAATATCGTATAATGAAAATCCATATTTAGTCCCTTGCTTGAAATTTAAGTCGAGATCTCCCACCTATATTCCTTTTTATAGAATTTTATTAAAACTTTTGGGATGTTACAAATAATAATATTCCTATACCAGGTTCAATACTTGGTAATCCGACCCCAAACCATCCTATATGTCTCGTATTTTGGGTATTATCATTAGGAGTAGATTTGACTACCATCCATACATCTTGTAGATGATTCCAACAAGTTTCATCAAGAAAAATTTTCCGCTGTCACTAAGTGGTAATATTGGTATACCAAATCTACGAATTGTTCTTACACGCCAAAACTTCTTTATATGAACCGATGTGATTGTAGCTAGATGTTTGGCCTTGACCCATTGCTAAAATAGTTTACCAAAACAAAGAAAGTAATTTTACTTGGTGCTTCTAGAAACTAACAATTTTTAGGTAGGAATGTTCTTGGATCACACGATTAACAATGGTTAACATGTGCCAAGGTTAACATGTGCAAAATTCTCTGATGGCGGTTCGATACACAACTTATGGGCTTTCACGAACACCATATCCATATGCATATCACTTACTAGATAATTGGTGTTGTCTTCCATACACCTGAGCTAGAACCCTAAAAATGACATTCTATAAAAATGCCATCAAGAACCTTGTAATGCTATTCTTGCACTCGTACCTTTCAGGCTTCAGCACATATTCATGTTTCATGAGGAGTGTTCCATCTTGAAGGTATCTAAAAATTAGTGTCATAAAAGATTTCCTTTCAATCATATTATAATGACCCTTACGTTGCTATAAATGGTTAATCTTTTGACTCCACCCAAATATATTTTCCTAAATGACTGAAATTGACTGACACCAACTTTCTATGAGCATCGACCTTCTTATTCTGGCTTCTGAGAATATGTAGCACCACACAAGAATTGAACTACTGCATGATTTTTTTTTTGTTTTTTATAGGTACTTAGCCAGCGATGAATCTTTAGCATAATATATTCTGACTATCTAGTTTAATACTATCAAGGAATATAGGAGGGAAAGCAACTGTTGTCAAGGCTTTGTATTCTACCTCATTATTAGCGTTTAGAAAGGATAAATGAAAGGCACATGTGAGCTTCATCTCCTCTAAACTTAAATAAGCCATGCACTTAATTCTTAGTCATTTGAGGCTGCATTTGTATGTGGAATCCATTCAACATTGTTATCTTCCTCCAATCACTCATTTGGTAAGTCCTTTCTTAAGTCTTTCTCTATTTCAGTCGATACCTCTACTATGAAATTTGCCACAATAAACCGTTTAATAACCATTTAAGGTTTGTAGGTTATATCAAAAGGTACTAATTAAATCACCCATTTAGCCACTCACCTAGATACTACAAATTTGGAAACACGTAAGAACCTATCCTTATGATTGACTATTCCTAGTTCAAGAACAACAAGATCGCGTTCGAAGATCACAAGAACAACATGTCGTTCTAGTTAGAAGATACTAAATTAATCAATTAAATTCACCAGTGGGAAAATATAACTACATAGAACATATAATCAATATGACAAACATTCAAAGATCACCAAAGATAGATCCTTTCAATAGCATTCCATCCATACGATTAATAAAATCAAAAAGTAGTCAAGAACATCAATAATCATCCATACCTAGGTAGTTATAAGTGTTTAGATACTTATAATGTCTAAGAATGAGTCAAACATATTAAAACTAGTAGCAAACATGATTACAAGTTTTGGAATTTAATAGCACATATAAAAGAATGATAACCAAATGCATAACAAACATATTAATACTCTACAACTTCAATCTAAGGGCTCTAGACTATCTCTAGTGCTCTAGTTTTTCATAACTTTTTGATTCCAGGCTCCTAAAGTTGATCCCCTAAAGCACTATCATCAACATAACTGAATTATGTGATATTTAAGATTTTTGCTAAATACTACTAAGGGTAGTACTATTCACTATGGTATTGTGACATGCGGATCAAGTAGTAATCTTAGTAATGAATATCTTAAACATAGTGGCGGATTGCGCTTCTTCTAGGCAGTTTGCAATGAACTTTCTAATAAAAAAGAATGCAAAATGGAATTCTATGGCTCCCAGTCTTCGTAGCAAACTCTAATTATGTTTATTGGCAGTCTAGTATAATCTAAATAGATAGGAACTTGATGGATATTCTAACTTACACTCCTTTGCTCGTTCACAACCTCAAGTTCTTCTAAGGCTCTACAAATTTAACATATAATCACATAAGAACCACAATCTAATGAATTTATATTAATACTAAGTATTTTTTTAATAATTAGTGTGTTTTTAATTGTTTAGTGGTCTCCGATGGTTAAATGGAATAATAGTTTTTTATGGGGTGTCCGCTACCCGTACAAGAGGACTAAAAAAGGTAATGTGACTGGAACAGAGTCTGCACCCTTTACTAGCAAATTCAAGTGAATCCACTTCTTTGAGTAGAGGACTCAAGATTACACCATATTACCACCTTCATCCAGTTAGCATGCCACCCCACATCTTCATCTAGTCATCTAAAACACGCTTGTCATAAGAGCAAACCTCAGGATTTGTTTGCCACGCGAGCGGACTCATTTGTAGAATTTTTAGAGTCTGTTTGTATGGATAGCGGACTCCCAATAAACAATAATAATCATTTACACATTAGAAACAACAAAGGAATAAAAACAACACATCTGACAAAAAAATAAAAAAACAACTTAAAATGTGGTTTGATATGCATTATATGTGTTTTTACAACACGTTATCTATAAAAAGGTTGTTATTAAGTAATCTGAACCAGTTCAAGAAAGGGAGAATCCCACCTTAGAAACTACAATTTCATGTGTTTGGACGGTTTATTATATACCAGTGTGTTTGGGTAAAAGTAAAGCTATTGTGGATACTTGTGAAGGGGTAGGAGTCCCTCCAATTGATGTTATAAGACTATCACTATGTCAACCATGGTTGGTGCGACTTGGGGTTCTCACGATGAGTCTGATCGAAATATTATTCTTAAAAATAACCCCTCACCATATTGCGATGTAGATTAGATGAATTCGTAACCTCCTCAACATTACGCTCAATAGATTTTTGCTTACTCAAAGAAACCAATACAAAATCACCCTACTTATTCACAAATATTATGACCCCTAGGCTTAATGGATGGCTCAATGTACGGATACATAAGTCACAAATAAGAATGTAATGAATTAAAATGGAAATTTTCCAAGAAATTAAGATTTTTGGACAATAGTAGACTGCTAAGGAATTGGGTTGCATTGCGGATCGCCAAGGAATCTGGGTAATGGTCCGCCAAAGTGGTCGCAGACCGCCGAAGTTGTGCGTGGATGAACCATAAAGAATATTCCATTCCAATATGCAAACATGTCATTTGAAATATGTGAATATTCCTCTTTAAGTCGATAGCGGACAACCAAGGTTGGCTTAGCAATCGGTCCAAGAAGGATCCTTATCGGGCAAACATAATATAAAAGCCAAGAAATTATGACTGTCACCCCAGTTGCAACTCCCATTCTTGGTTACTCTCTCTACTTGAATCTCTCCCGCTCACTACGAGTTCAAGGTTTTTGGGTGTTTGTGTGGATAATTGGAACTCGTAAATACATACGTTGCTGTTGATTTGGCCTAGGATCGATGTTTATTGGCTCAATTCCTTTTGGTAAGCCTAAAACTCTTGTAAATACAAGTCATGACTTTATATTGGAAAATATGTGATGTATGAAACTCCATTTTCGTGTTGGATCACCCAGTGGTGAACTATGAACGTCTGGAATCGTATAAAAGCCTAGATTTATTATGGTAAGGTTGTAAACCTCCATATTATGCAACATTGTGTTTATTGGGGAAAATCAGGCTTTTGAAATAACTAAAGGCATCTAAAAGGTTAGGATGCATATTAATAATATGATAAGGATAATGACCACTTTTGGATAAATGGATTTTTAATGAGACAAGGTCATAAGTATGAAATGCGTAACGAATCATCATTTTGTAACTGTGAGGAAGTCATAGGGATTTATACAACATGGATTTCATGTGGTGGGTAAGTTCTTCAGGCCGCTGTGTTAGGCATGTGCGTGAACCCTAACTCTTTGATGTGTGTTCGTGCTATGATAGATTTATTAACTTGAGTGGGGAAGATTCTATCTTAAGGTTATAGATATCACCAGGACAAGTCGGGTGGATTATATTAGGTGGGATGACTTGAGGGGTTCGCAATCATTGAGGCAATGTCTTGATGTAAAGATTAATTGCTATAGGGTTGTAAGACGCTTGTGGAACTCGGCGGTCAGTGTACGGACATGATCAGATAGCTCAATGTGTGAGTCTAGCTGTCCTATTTTAATAAATGTTTCTAAGGCTATATCCGTGTTTGCTAAAAGGATTTGATGAAAAAACTTTACTTTTTTGTGTGTGATGGTAATTTAAATTGTCCCCGATGGAATGGCATACCTGTTGGTCACTATGGTCATGGGTAAATCATTAAGGTGAAAGGATGGACTCTTGACTGAGTTACTGATCACCTTTGGGCATATGTGAACAATTTGGATCCAACTAGGTAGGAGGATGGACTCTAGAACGAGTCACTAATCACCGAGGTTGCATTTATTTAGGATTGGTTGGGTGGAAGGATCCTTAGGCCTGTCTGTTACCCGAGAGTGCATGATCTTTAAGACTATATGTTATTCAAGAGTGTAGAATCCTTAGGGATGTCCATTACTCGAATGTTGTGACATGACAGGATTTGGTTGACCTGGGAGCAGTGAACCTATCCACCATCGTTTTGTGAAACCTAGAGAGACATATATGTTAATGGATCCTTTTCTATATGTGAGGGTGCTAGTGAGATTTGATTTGATAAAAAATTGCTTGCACACACATGGTTTTTGTCTAATTGTTTAGAGTCTCTAGTTATAATTCACTAACAACATCATTATTGACATCTTTTAGATTATGATGCAGGTTCAGGAGGTGCAAGGAGGCACTAAGAGGTCAAAGAGACTTAGTGTTTATGGATGAATAAGGTCTTCAAATAAGAGATCATGATTGGATTAAATCTGCTTGTGCAGTGCTTTGTTCTGTATTTGTAAAGTGAATGCAATAGATGCGTGGGTTTTCTTGTATGCACTGTTAAATTTTTAACTAGTCTAGTTTTGGTGGTCTTGAATATAAGTCTCCCCATATGCATTGTTATGTGATTAATACAACCGGTCACACTCGTGGATTGAGGTGTGACAAATATCGTCTACTACTAGAAAATAAGGCTAATGCAACTTTATAGATGTAATCTATTTTAATTAAGTTGCATTTGATTATAATGCAACTTTATTTACCATAAAAGTTGCATCAAGGAACTAGATTAGGCTCTACCCACTTCTTGCTATTAGCCGTCACCAAAAAGTGCTTAGAAAAAGGTTGAAGTGCTGTAGGTTTAAATTTCAAAGCATCATAAGTAGACATATCATATTCTTTTTGTTTTGGAATAAGGTCATTAGTTTTCTCACTATGTTTCGACCAATACATTTTTAAAGGGCCACACAGAAAGATAAAAAATAATGGTCCTTCTAATGCTTCAAATTCGTATGAGTATTGGAGGTAATAGTGATTCATGGCGCTTTCTTCTTTTCAAAGGTTACCTGGTCACAATGATGAGTATGTTTGTAGAAAGACCTAATGAAGTTTATGCTAGGATCCACTAGGATAGCATGATAATAGATTATAAAATAATTATCTTAGTTAAACCTAAAGGATCACTTGTGGCAAATGGATGGTGTAATAATGCAAAATAACACATAAGAATCAACTAATGGGAGACGTAAATTAGAAAAACTAAAGAATATAGTATAGAGCGCGATCTGTTGGACTCAACAAAATGCATTAAGAATTAATGCAAGAAAGTATGATGCTTGTCATTATCAAAGAAACCAACAAATGTGTTTCAATATACAAATCATACATTAGAAACACATTAACATCATTAACATTCATTATTATCACTAACAATCTTGTAAATTTTCTTTTTTAGATTTGTAGATAAAAGAAAATTTTGCTAAGTCATCCAAAGCGGATGAGTTAAGCCACAGCGGATGAAGACAACATCCACAGCGGATGAACAAGTATTCACTACGGATGAACAACATCCAAAACGGATGAACTATGTCCACTGCGGATGCCATGTTCACACAGCGGATGAAAAAATCTCTCCATAGCGGATGGCTTATTCCCACAACAGATGACTTAGATACTTAGGATTTATTTTATGTAATTTTCATTTACATAAGGGTAGATTAGTAATTGTACA
>BJCN01317953.1:0-12433 GCA_018326445.1 Flaveria brownii
ATATATATATATATATATATATATATATATATATATATATATATATATATATATATATATATATTTGAAATACGCGATGTTACAGTTTGATTAACATCTTTGAGTACGCAATGATAATTTAATACAAAAGTAATTTGATTTTGAGACTTTTATGAATAATTATATAGTTTTTGGTATGCAGTTTGAGGATCTAAACCGTTGTTTAGATCAGACTGTAAATCTTATGTTATATTTTAAAAAATATCAATTTTAACTGGTAATTTATGTATGTATGTACGGGGTACTATGTAACTGTTCGAATAGTAAAGTAATTAAAGCATATCGATAGGTAGCTAGCCTATAATCAAGTTAGCGCGACTGTTTGTATGTTCGTATGTTTGTTGCCTTCCCGTCACGTCTCACCAGACAGTGACAAATGTTAGGTTAATAATGCACCCGTTTGACCTCCAATCAAGCTAGCGCGACTAGCCCGGGCGGGGTTTGTCAAACCCAGTAGTACTACTCAGAATTACCTCACTACACATTACTAACGGTTCGAGAATGTAAGGACTTTTAAGTATGTTTGCACTAACATAACAGGCAATATCAATAATACTAAAAACCATTTTGTAAATATGTTTGCATGTTTTCCCCATGTATTATATGAGTTGAATAAATAAAATATTAAATAGTTAGTAATAAAAATTAATGAATTATAAAACGATCTTTTGATATAAGATATGATTGACATTACGTACGAGTGATAAAAAAATGATATCATTTTTTAAACTTTTGTTAATTTTTTTTTGTTTTTCTCAAAAAAAGTTGGGGGTTTAAACAAATTATTTCAAAACAAATCGTTTTAAAAAAGTATCATTTTTAATATTTTTTTATTATAACTTTGAAATTTAATTAATTTTGTTTCATAAGAATTTTATTTTTTAAAAGCCACAGGTTTTAAAATATATTGTGTTTTTTAAAAGTTTGATATTTTTTTGAAAAAAGTTTATATTTTATATAAAATTATTTTTTTACAAATTGCATTTGTAGAAAGATCTTTTTATTCTAATTTAATAAGAAATATTTTTAATATGAAAAGAATTAATTAATATCATTTACAATTAATGTGATATTTATTATGAGAAAGAAGCGGAAAAATAAAATTTAGGGGCTCTAAAATTGTGACAATTGGCATACAAAAACATTATTTTATTAGTATTAATAGATTAATAGATTAATAGATGTCAATTTTAACTGGTAATTTATGTTAACTTTATATGAAATTGGGGAATTTTAATATTTTTGGTACATAGTTTCTATTTTATAATTATAAAGTGATCTTTGAACTTAAAAAAACAATTTTAAGAAAGTACGAAACCTGTAGGATTTAAATTGGATTACTAAAATCTATCTACTCGTTATAAGATCCCAGTATTCCATAATCAACACAATAAATAAATAAACATTGTTGTTTATATTTATCTATTTTAAATTAGAATTATTTATAAAAGTCGTATTTAATACTTTATATATTTAATATTTACCAAAGAACACCACTAATTATTTAGTCGGATATGGGTATTATGGCGTATTTTGATAATGGGACACTCAATTGAACAATGATATACTATGATGACGTATTCTCAATTTCTATAATACCAATAATTATGTTCTACATCAGTTTTTATTTATTTTTAATTACTCTCACAATTTAACAGTTTAACCCCCTAATCATTCAAAAAGTTACATTTTGCATCCATAGTAAACAAGTTTTTTAATAAGTGCAATAACGTCACTTGATTAATCATATTTGTTGGATCGAATAAGCTTATTGTTGTAATGAATAGTAGCATTTTTGCCTGTGGGATTGTCCTCGTGCAACACCATTAAGGGAAACATATATGACGAAACATTACAAACGAGAGTTTTTAAACAACCCTAGATGTAATTTTGATACCACTTTATGCTCTAACAAAACTGGCGAAACGCTACACATAAGATGACTTGCAGTAGTTGGACAATCTTGTATAATCAACAACACTGGCTACCTAAGCGTATATATATTTATCGTTATTACACTTTGATCTATCTCCGGCTACCGTTATACCTAGACTAGGCGTGTAGGGTCGTAAAAGGATCTTATCAACTGAAAATATAACAAACAGGTTTTTTTTGACATGTTCATTTGTTAAAATTATACTTTCGTATTTGTTCATCTTGTAAGTAAACGAATATAGATGATGAGTTATGCTTTTGGACCACTAATTTATGATTATGTACTAAAGTTCAGGTTATATGATAGACACCTACATCATTATATATCAACTTCTTACGACTTATCATATTATAAATTGTAATTTTGGATGTCAGTGGTTTCACATAGTTAAATCACAAGTTACAGGTTACAAGTGCTTGAAGCACTTAGTACAAGTCATTTGTGATTAAGTTAATAAGCAGATTTTTAAATTTAAAATATGAATCTTTCAGTTTTAACTAGACTTCTCATTTATACCTAGTACTTTCACATCTTTTTTCAACTAGTTTTTCACACGTGACACACTTACAATTTTTTCCCTTTTATAACTTTTAAAATATGATATTAAAAAATCAAATATAACTTAGTGATGTGCTTGCTTTTATTTACATTTTCAATACAAATTTCATTAAAAACAGACTTGCAAGTAATAATGTACGAATCATCAAAGCACAACGATACAATCAATCAAATTCTGCTTCAAGGTTTTGATCTTTTACAAAATTTTAATCTCTTCCTACAACTTAAAAACATGATAGTTTGTGAAGATCAAATCTGCGTTTCCAGCATGTTTGTTTTTTTATAAGTTGTCAGTGTAAATTTTATTTAAAACTACAAGACGATACAGGTATTTGAAACAAAGACTTACAAATTTCAACACCACCACTGCAACATGAGCGCTCGAGTTCTCCACTAGTATTATATACTAAAAAGACAATTATTTTGTAAATGCTTTACAAGTCTATAGTAAAAAACTTAAGGAGTAATTTGTAACAACTCATAAGTATAAGGTGTTGGTAGCAAAACATTTCAAACGAAGACAAAACTTCTATCGGCAACACTCTTTTCTTCTTCAACAGGGAGCTGCGATCCTCTACATCGCAAGGGTTTCTCCAACTGTATGCACCTCCGTCTGCTTCTCCGTCACAACAAGAATCTGCATCTCACCTTCAAATCTCAAGCAATTTCGAATCATAATCATCCACTTTCATCTCTCACAATCTCTCATCACGCAATTGTTCGTGTTTTTGGTGGAGTTTTTTGCTTTTTTTAGGGTTTTCTGAGCTCCGAGCATTCGGCAGCTCAAAATCATCGAAGAATGCCGGCGAATAAGGCGAAATCGGAGAAGAATGATGCGGAGAAGCAGTCGTTGAGAGATCCTTACGAGGTTCTCGGTGTTTCACGCAACGCTACAGATCAAGAAATCAAAAGTGCTTACCGTAAATTGGCGTTGAAGTATGTTTTCTGACTGATTTGCTGTTTGTAGATTTGTGATGAATTTGGTGGAAATTAGGTGTGAATTTGAATTTGATGCAAGTGATTTGAACTAGTTGTTTATTCACTAATGAAATTGCTTACCGTAAATTGACTTTTAAGTTCGTTATCTAGCTGATTTGTTGTTTTTAGATTTATGATGTATTTGGGAGAAATTAGGTTTAATTGGCTTTGAAGTACGTTATCTAACTGATTTGTTGGTTTTAGATTTATGATAAATTTGGGAGAATTTGGTTTAATTGGCTTTCAAGTACGTTATTTAACTGATTTGTTGTGTTTAGTTTTCTGACAAATTTGGTAGAAATTAGTGTAAGTGATTTGAAGTAGTTGCTTGTTCACTTCAGTCACCGATTTATGTTGAATCTAGATATGCTGCAAAAATTTATGCGTTTATGAGTTTGTTAATCTGAGATTATTACGAAGCGTTAGATGCAGATTTGGTATTTGAGTAATTTTGTTTTTGTTGAGTTTTTCACTTTTGCTCTAGCTGAAATGGTTTATATAATTACCAGATTTGGTTCTTTGTGTAGGAAGTGATTTGAGGAAGGTTTAGGTGATTATGTGGTTTGAGAATGTTTTTATATTTGAAGTAGAGAATAGAACCACAAAAACACTTGTAAGTAGTGCCAGTATTGATGTAGTGGGAGAGCGAAAGAGAGGAGGCTATGCGGTTACATAAGTACATAACCTTGTTATGTTCACAGTGTGAGCGTAAAAGATACAAGTGTTTATGTGGTTCTCATGGTTCTCTACTTAAAAGTAGTTTTTCTTGAACATTCCTATCTATAGGTATTTTAGATTAACCAATTATTACTGTTATTTAGTAATTAATCTTAGACAACTGCTTAACAACCAATAAAACATTTATCTTTGTAAGAGAATTTTTTTATATAACCAACTAATTGCTATAATTACGAAGAAACTTACAGAAAGGGCTGTTGTAAATTGGTTAAGTGACAGATTCTTTTTCAAAAAGAATCGTTTTATGTTCCATTTACGGATTTATCTTAAACTTAAGAGGCCTCTTTTGTTCATCTTATGTATTTGCATACCCGTAAGGATCAAGAAATGGCCACACTCCTCAAACTAAATCATTGTATGCTTCATTTAGGATTTTATGCTTACATTTGAAAGCTTATGAATGCAAGATAGAGACAAATTAATAAAAAGAGTTGTATCTAATAATTAGTGTTTTTCTATGCAGTCAGCAGTTTGAGGTTGACGTTTCATTGGTTTGCAGTTACGATCGTCTCAAACTGTGCTCCATCTGATGATCTGATCTAATATATTGTTTTCCTTTTTTGAAACATCTTAATCTGCAATAAATTCATGTGCTACTTCATTTATTGGCAGTTGTTGATGAATTTATCTTGATAATGTATTAGGTACCATCCTGACAAGAATGCAAATGACCCTAAAGCAAGTGATATGTTTAGTGAGATAACATTTTCCTATAATATCTTATCTGATCCAGATAAAAGGCATCAATATGACACTGCTGGTTTTGAGGTCAAATTCTCCATAATCGTTCATATCTCATCAAATAAATCTTGATTAACCTTTGTCCTCATCCAATTCTTACAGTTGACTTTTATTTTCATTTTTTAGTTTATGTTGACACATTAGTCATGGGTGCAGGCTGTTGATAAAGAAGGCCAAGATTTGGAGCTAGATCTTTCAAGTTTGGGTGCTATGAACACCATGTTTGCTGCTATCTTCAGGTTTTATACATTGAAACACTTACAAAAACATATCATTTCTTCTGCTTAGAGGTGGTAATTTTGGCCCATTTAGTTTTGAATGGAATGGTTTAGGCTGTGTTATATATTATTGCAGCAAACTTGGAGTCCCAATAAAAACCACAGTATCTGCCACTTTGTTGGAGGAGGCACTAAATGGTGCTGTTACTGTTGAGCCAATTGCTTTAGGGCAGCCTATTGTTCGAAAGGTAGGATAACGGTTCTTTTCTAGTTTGTTAGTGTGAGTTCTCTTCGTATATCCAGTGAAAACAGATTGTTTTTAAACAATTGGTTATATTTTATTTTGGGATAATGGCCATCCGACTATTGAAACTATATTACTGGCCAATAAGTATGTATTGAGTTTCGGTTAACCCAAAAAAAAAATTGATGACGAATATGGCATTATAATTTGTGGAGAAATAAAGATAGCCATTGGTTACTTTGTATATTGTTTTAAAAAATTATCAAATCGTCAAAATTTGAAGAAAATTTTTGTTAGTTAACACGTTTTTTTTGATGTACATGAAACTAGATACATACTTGGGTGGCCTATAAAGTAATTCCAAATTTCCAATGCTTAGGTGGCATCAATGAGAACACTTGAATAGTTGGGTGGACATTATTATTTCTTTATTTATTAAATTGTTTAATGTGTTGTTATGAAATTAAGAGACACGACTGAAATTGCCCCTCATTTATGCTGCAAAGTAGGGTATCATCCATGTCTTGCTCGTGTTCATTACTTTATTACTATACGAAATTCACCTTCTCATTTATTATCATATTAAATGTGGCTATTACAATTGTAATTTTCCCGTCTCCCCTCACAATTTAGAGTTTTCCTTGTATTTGTAAGAACACATTAAGATTGCATAACTAGACCTTCCAGACTTCCAGTTATTGGCCACGTCTATTGATGACCTCAGCCTTATTTGTTATAGAATAAGTCAAAACATTTTAACATGCTTATGATAGGAGTTTGGAAGTAAACAAACTTCCCAGCGAGTTGGCATGGCGATTCAGTGGTTTATATAATCAAATATAATTCTTGCTTTAATTCAATGGTTATAGTTTGTCTCTTTCTCTCTCGTTCATTCACCTTCAGCAATTAAAATATATTTGATTGACATGAAACTTTGCGAATTGTACAGGTTGAGAAGCAATGTGCTCATTTCTATTCTGTTACAATAACAGAGCAGGAAGCACAAGCTGGATTAGTTTGTCGAGTGCAATCATCAGACAAGAGCAAATTTAAGGTTTGCAACTGGTTTATTTCTTAGCAAACTCTGAATGAAAATTTTGACATTTATGATCATATGATATCAAGTTCAAATTTTGCCAGATAGAATCCAATTTTAAAATGCCGTTGTATAAAAATCAAATTTGACTTTATAATTTCTGTAATTATAGTTTATTAAATCAAAACACTTTATTATTATTAAAGTTCTATAATTTTGTAATTGTATGAGACACTAGCGGTTTATAAAAAATTAACGACTTTGGTTCATGCACTACTTTCTATACTCTATAAATCTGAACTAAACATAACCTCCTATGTTTACCAAAAATCTTCAATTTTGTGCAGCTTTTGTATTTCGATCAGGAAGACAATGGTGGATTGAATCTCGCGCTGCAGGTATAGTGATTATCCATATATATATATATATATATAGCAAATTTTGAGCAACAAGTCAACAACAAAACATTAGAAACTTGAAAATCATTTTTTGCTAGCAAGTCAAATTAAACCTGCATCAATATTTTTTTGACAAACTACAAGCAATAGATGAGAACTTTACACTTTGTTTCTATACAGATACACTAAAATGTGACATATACAGATACACTTAAATGACAAATATAATGCCATATCACAATTTTTGAAAAGCAACAAAGAAAATGACATTGTACCAATTAAACGAGTCTTTTGACGCTATAATCAGTGATAAAATCCAAATTTGTCAATAAAATTATTAATAAAAATTTGCGCCTAATTTAAATTTGATTGCTAAAAATCAGAAAGAACTGTAAAGTTTATTTCTATTTTGTGCAGTTTGTGTTACTTTTTTATGTAATTGTTATGTCAATGAAAAATAGTAGATACAGTATGGGACCCCTCGATTTTTCTTCTTATTACTTGGAATAATTACCTAATGTATGTGATTTAACTCCTATTGCAGGAAGATAGTGCAAAAACAGGGAAGGTGACATCTGCTGGAATGTATTTTCTTGGTTTCCCGGTCTATCGACTTGATGGACCATCTAATTCAGTGAGTAAATATCAATAATCATTTACATGCTCGTGACAATTAGATGTTTGCTTTAATAATATTCATAACTTATTCCTTTTAATTTCATGTTAATTTGGTGCCAGGTGGCATCTGCGAAAGATCCTGATGTTGCTTTCTTCAAAAAGCTAGATGGATTTCACCCGTGTGAAATAAATGAAATAAAAGCCGGCGTGCATACATTTGCTGTTTATGGTATGATTTCTTACTCTTTGTCTGTTTAAGTACAAGATTTTACTTGTCACATAGTCTAATGAAAATGTTTGACTATTAGTCAGATATCTGAGAATACTATGTTATAGTAACAAAATAGGCAAATCTTACATTTTTTTAAAAATCGGTGCCAGTGACATTATGATTAGTACAAAAGTGTAAACATTATTTTTAAATACGACTGCCAAAAAGGAAATTTTGACTTTTGTTTTGGACTTTTGGTCCATAATGCAGATCATTTAGAGCCGCAATTTTGACCCATTTGAAATTGTGAATGGGAATACTCTATTTAATGAAAATGTTTTTGACTTAATTATTATAGTAATAATGTATATTTTTTAATCATAATCAAGTCCATCATGTTAAACTTTTGTATATGGATACAAATTTTTAAACGGGCAAAACTTTTGTATATGGCTTGACTTAATTATTACTCCCCCTGGCTGTTTTTACCTGTATCAAACAATGACTTTGTCTGAACCCAAATCCGGTTTTAAGTTTCTGACCCGCCCGACCTGACCTGACCTACTCCCCCATATTGATTCTTCGGTATCCTTTTGTAGGTGACAATTTTTTTAAAAGTGTAAGCTACACAATAGAAGTTATCTGCACAGCTGCTTTTGTAAAAGAGAAAGAGAGTCTAAGAGAAGTTGAAGGTCAGATTTTGTCAAAACGATTGGAACTCTCTAAGTTTGAAACTGAATATAAGGAGGTTGGTTGATTATAATTAGATTCATTTAGTCTACAAAATTGGTATATTTTGTTTTCATGTTTTAGATGTTATATTTTTCAGGTTCTTGCACAATTCACAGAGATGACTAGCAGATATGCTCAAGAAATGCAGGAGGTAATTTATACACCAAATTTGAGTTTCTGCAAAACTTTGATAATCTGCATACATTTATCCACATTTTAGCGGCCTAGGGGGAGTAATCAAGCCAAGTTTACATGTTTTCTAACTCAAGATTGACTCGAGTATAAACTCAAAGCTCAAAATAAAAACTCACCTAGATCTTGGTCATTCCTTTATTCCCAAGCTCGTGCTCATAGATATAATTTACTTTCTAGCTCAGCTAAGCTTGAGTCAACTCAATTAGATTGTACACTAAGTAAATAAATAGTAAAATTGCAAAATGTCACAAGCTTAATTAAAGCTACTTAGCCTTAAGAACCAAATATATTAGTGTTCAAGCTTGACTTGCAAGACTACTCAAGCACGAGTGCACGACTGGACCAGATTTCTGCCTATTGAGAATTTGTCGTGGAGATCTAGTGTTGCTCAAGAATGACTGGAATTGATCACACCACCTATTTACATAGACTTGCTAGTAAAATATAGAGAATCTTCACTCAAGAAAATGCCTATATGTTGCAACTATAGCTACATTGATCAGTAACTTTGCATTTTTCCATGTTGTAGATTGATGATCTCCTTAAACAAAGGAATGAGATACATGCCTCATACACAACGGCCCCACCAACAAAACGTAGTGGCAGCAGCGGTCATAAAATTAAGAGGCGAGGTTCCTCAAAACACTCTAAAGAAGATGGCCACCAAAAGCCGTCATCAGCAGATAAGGCAAAGAAGAAGAGATGGTTCAACATTCATGTAAAGGTTGACAAGGGAAAACCTTGCTGAATAATTTTTAACAATTTGAAATATACCATGAAGGTTGGGCTCACAATATGCTGAATAGAGTCTCTCTGGTAAGAAAACAATCTATTGCATTGTGGTTGTACATTTTGCTTCATTTCAAATAGGAATTTTCAAGTGATTTATGCACAATATATTGTCTAGCACCAGCGCTCTTGAACGAGTTATATGGTTCGCCTAGAGCACAGAAAATTGATCTGTCTGTAAATTTGTTTTTGATATGTTACTTCTTAGTTGATTTTTGTTTCTTAAGTTTCACAAGACATGATGTAAAATTAAATATTTATTTATGAGAAGACACTATTGAGTGATGTAAGGACGAGGTTCATGGCGTTTATCTTTGAGAACACGTTAGTATTGTACAATGATTTAAAAGTTGGACTGGACCATAAAAAAATATGGAAAATATTGAAACTGAGGATTGAACCGGACGGCTCAACCTTTATCAGGGTTCATACTTTTTCTATCACTCGATTCATTCATATCAAATAGACCGAATAGTACACACGTCAAATCATCTCCCGACATGAGTAATGATATATCTTCTTAAACATATGTCTAGAAATCCTCCACTATAACTATTTGTAGGTGTACAACTTTAGAGAAAACGTGTCTAAAAAAAGGAAAGGGTTGGTGAGCCAAGCCAACCTACCGACACGAATCGAATCAAAACTACCTAAACTTGACCTGAACTCGTTCCGACTTGTTATGAACTCTAGTTTCAAATGTGAGAGCATGTGCAGTGAGGATGAATAAGAGGGATAATTCTTTAAAAAAGAAAATAGAATTATACAATTTTGATAATATTATAACATCGACTTTCATGTAGAGTTAGGGACTCAAAAGACATCAAAATCAAATACGATTAAACTTCTACTCTTTTCTTCATTAACTGACTAAACCATAATTTCATTTAACCAAAACTCGCTAGTCATTTACTAAATTCAGCTCTAAGCTTCTTGTAAAGGTATTAAGAGAACTTACTTTTCAAAAGACAGATTGTGGCATGAAGAATTACTCAGCGGACCATTCTTTTTGGACCATTTCATCCCTATCAATGAACCGTTCAAGCAATTCTTTCTCTTTCAAAACTAAACAATTTGTGTCTTTGCCAAACCAGTCATAACGTCTTTTGGCAATGTAGTCATATGCAAGATCTCTTACAGGAGTTGGTATGATCATAAGTGAGCTCAATGCTGAGTATGGCAATGGAAGGTAAGATAGTACTTTCAGCGCAGCTGCATAAATATATGAATCCAAATCCAATGGATACAGTTGAAAAAAAATATATTAGCAACTGTAACTTAAATGATAGTTACAAAAAAGAAAATATCATACTAATTGCAGTTCCAAAATGTCAAAACTAGCAATTGCACTTTCATGGCATGAAGTATCAACATTCCTGTTAACCCACTCTGCTTGAATTAAAAATTTAAGCAAGAATTTACAATTAGTAAGTCCACATATAAACTCTAGATCCATCATCAAGTGTCATTATCCAAACTCCTAATCACACCAAACACCTTAAAATTGTAATAGGGTGATCAGGCTTTTAACTATGCACATGCTGTAGTTACAACCATCGTGTACTACGTTTTAAGCTTTAGAAAAAACCATGGTTGTGAGGCAAAATGTTCAGCATATTATCATTTCTTGTTTGTGATTGCTCCAAGAAGACTTTTTGAATGCTAAAGGTCAAGTTTAATGGTTAAATAATGCCTATCACTAAAATAAATATACCATAAAAAAAAATTCCCTACCATCATGGATCTACATTTGCAGCACAAAGTACAAACTTATGCACATCAGCCTAAAGTGGCATAATTATGGCAGCAATCCTATGAACCAAATCTGCCGGTGATGCCTATCTTTTTTTTGTGGGCACACCCATTAGCTTCTATAACGGTGGAAGAGGTTGAAAATAAAATTTAAAAAGAATATTATTAGTGAAAAAGAACGCTAACCAGTGGATCCTTGGTGGTATTCATAGGGTCCTTCAACGAACAAAAAACGATGAAGAACATCCTCACGATCTACACCACATATCCTCATGTAAGGTTCAGCAGCCTTAGACTGAAGGCAACAGAATTTGATTCTCTTATCTTTGTCTGCTTTTATCACAAACTTAACCCCTACATAAACAAGATAAAGGTCACACAAATGTTTCTTGTGAATGAACAAAGTTCAATATCGATTGATAAATAGATCATAGATGTAACTATGAGTCTGAGATCCTGACGCATAAATTGTGAGCATGAATCATAGCTCTTCTTCTGATTAAACAGCAACCAACTACGAATCATTTTTCTCGAAGAGTTTATTCAATTTGTAGGTTATTACACACTTGAAGAAATTACAACAGCTATGCTCAGTAAACTAGAATTACAATCTCCAAAATCAGTGACACCAAATTTGAGTATCACTTCATCAAATGAACCAACAAATCAAGAGCAAATTATTAAAAAAAATACAAATAATTTAAGTTTAATATTTGTCACATTAATTGCGAGTATGAATCTCTACTCTTCCTTCTAGGTCACTGGTAGCTAGCTAAAAATCATTTTTCACCAAATTTGAGTATCACTTAATCAAGTTAACCAACAATTCAAGAGCTAAATAAAAAAAAATACAAAGAATTTGAGAATAATATATTGTCACATTGATTGTGAGTGTGAATCTCTACTCCTAATCTTCCTTCTAATACCTTAGTAACCGGCAACAAATCAATTTTCACAAACGTTTTAGCTAATCTGCAAGTCATTTTGCACTTAAGCTACTACAACACACATCACTGCTTTCAGGAGCACAATCGGAGAAACTAATTACCTAAACTCAGTAAACTAAAACTAAGATCTCAAATCGTCAATAGCCCTAAATTCAATCATCAATCGATCAAATGCACAAACAGCTCATAAAATTTCAATCAGATCAAACAACTTCAATCGGAATATCACAAATTGCACTCACACAAAAGCGTAAATACAAAACAAATTGAGGAAAAACCTCGATGACAGAGATGACAAACGCC
>BJCN01317953.1:13430-23603 GCA_018326445.1 Flaveria brownii
TTAATTACAAAATAGTCCCTGTGGTTAGTTTTCAGTTAAATTGTTAGTTAAACTAACTTTCAAAAATGTCATTTAACCCCCTGAAGTTTGATTCAAGTTAGTTTATTATTATTATTATTATTATTATTATTATTATTGTTATTATAAATTATTATTATTATTATTAAGTATTATAATTATTATTTATATTATTAGTGTTAATATTATTTGTTACTATTAGCTTTGTTATTTTTGATATTATTATTATTAATTTTTTTATTGTTATTATCATTATTATTGTTATTATTTATAAAAATAAATAAATAAATAAATAATTAAAAAAAATAAAATATTCTTGTAAAATACGAGATGTTACATTTGTTCAACTCATGATCAGGTAGCTGGTGTGCTTACTAAGTCATTGACTAAAGAGAAATTTGTGTACTTTAGATGGTTGTTGGGAGTACGACATTTTGACTCAAGAGGGGGTGACAAAATGTGAGTCAAATATTGTTGCATGCATGGAGCTCAAGTACGGATGATGCACATGTGCAAAGCTGCTGTGGAATAAGTCTTTTATTAATTTGCATGTGTTCCTTTATTTAAGGTAGTTGTTATTTGAATAATGAGTCCACCTTGTTGGTGATGACTCAGATAGCTGTTAGGTTGTTGAGTTTTTTAAGGGTGTTCATTAGTATTTAATCTGAAGTGTACGCAGCTTTATATCATCTATCATTGAAATACAAAAAAACTCACTTGAGCCATATTGTGTATCTGTGTTCATTAATACAAAAAATTCCAACATTATATTATGGGGATGATTGTAAGTGATTGTGAGTGATTGTGAGTGAAAGAGGAAAAAAAATTATAAGATTGTACTGTATTTTTTATATTTAAGAAAATACGGTACAACCCCCATAAATTTTTTAATGTTTTTAAAAGTGTTTGTGAGTGGATGAGAGAAAATATAATGATAAAAGTATAAAAAATAATATTTAATTAAAAAAAAGAAAGAAAAAGTAGTGACAAGGATGAATTGTGAGGATGAATTGTTAATGCTGTAATATTTTGTGAAGTACATTGAAAACTAGTGTTTTGTTTGACAATATGAACATGGTTTTAAAATGTCTCCAACTCATTACTGTATTAATTTTTCAAAAATGATAAAAGATAGTTACTTTTAAAGATTAATTATTGGATTACTTTATAGTTTCAAGATTTAAACCAGAAAAATAACAAAAGATAGTTAATCATAAACAGAACCTTATAAATCTCAAATTAGCTGATTTGCTCCAGTTTGGATGGAACAATTCCACACCTTTATGACTTATTTAAAGCTATCAAATTATTTTCTTTGAACACATTTAAATTTTAGTTCATGCACATAAAAAAACAAAAATTAATGTGTTTTGGAAGATGTTTTCAGTTTTAAAAAGTGGACAGAAGATGAAATATATGACAATAAACATAAAATAACACCGACAAAATCAACATCAAAATAAACCACTCCCAAACCATCATTATAAAACTCATTAGTTGTAATTAAGATCATGACTGACACGGAGGCCTATTCAAATTTTTGCTTTTTTCTCTACCAATATAAACAAGAACATCAAGATTACAAATACTGAAATACAAAAGCAGATTACATTGACGATTCTTGTTTTGGTTTAGGAACAAACCGCCACAAGTCTACAGCTATATCAACATCTTTTTTCTTGTGAAATTTGTATAGTTTTGGGAGATCATATCGAAGCTGAGAAATTTACAAAATGAAAAACAAAAAAGGTAAACATTTAGAAAATTAAAAGGAAATTTCCACTTATAGGAAAAGTTATAAATTGAGCAAATTCGATTTACCTCACATAAAACCTCAGCACTGCTAGCATTGTAATCTCGCAATGCTGCTCTTTTAATATGCTGCAATTAACATACCAAATTATCAAGTTTAGAATTTTATTTTATTCTTTTTACAAAAACCAAGCATTAGTTAAATCTTCTAGATGAACAATTTCGACCCATCATCGTATAAAAGGGTTATAAAGGTTGTCGTATCTTAGATGGGTCAGGTTGAAAGTCATCAAAAGTCTATTTTTAATGCATACAATTTCCCCTACCTCCAAGAAAAACAGACAATTACCATGTTGCGATGTAAAATAGAGAGCAAATTATAACTTTTTTATTTATAATACTTCAGAAATCTCACTCACCGGCCTAAACGACGAGCAAACACTCTACCTAAAGTGATGACATTGATTTTAAGCCACAAGAATTATATAATTTGTCACTACTAAATAATGTTTAAGAAGTTTAATTAACACTTAAACACCTTTTAAAACTAATCGTTGAGGCATGGTCAAAAAGCAAAACAAGGAGACTTACTTCTCTTGTTGTGGTCTTGTGCAATGAATAAACAGCTTGAGAAGCAACCTGATAATTTGGTGCTCATATGTTACTAGAATTAACAAAAGGAGAGATGAAACACAATTTGAGAAACAAAATTGCAATTAATTCCATCAATTTTAATATTTCCTTTACCTTCAATGCAACAGACAGAAATTCCATGTCAGCGCCTTTTTTCCGTGTTCCAAACGGAGGATTCATCACAACAGTATCAACAAATTGGCCTTCAAAGATAACAATTAACAGAATATCAACGATTAAGCTTTGTAGGTGATTTATATCAGTACTAATTATCTGTTTATAGCCTTTTAAGATAAGATGTTTGAATTAAGCAACTTCAAACTGATTATGTAAGACAACTTATACGCAGACAAGCACACATTTGTGCATGCTTTAAGTGATAAATGATCACAAATGAGGTAGTATAAACAGTATGGTATTTTAGGAAAGGACAAATTTCACATTTATCCTTCTAAATCTTTGAAAGTTCATACATACCCCTCTACATATTCATCCTATCAAAACACTAAAAATATTATATTTACCCATTTCATAGTAGATAATCACATTTGGTTACACCCACTTCATAGTAGATAAAATATATTTAGTTACTGCATAACAACTTGTCTTACTCAATAAACTAAGAGAACTTCATGCACTAAGATGATTAAAGGGATAATAACTTGTTTTCCTATTTGCTTATCCAGATTAGTGCAAGTAACTTGTTATATGTAACTAAATTTACTATATACACTATGTAGTGGATAGATATGATTTTAGTATTTTCAAAAGGGTAAATATGATATCATTAAACTCAGAAGGATATACATATGCATGTTGAACTTTTAGATGATATATATGATCTAAATCGTTTAAAGGGTGCTAAGATGATGGTAAATAGAGAGACAGAAACCTCTCCATGCTAAATTCTTGATTTCACATTGAATGAATTCCATTTCAACCTGATACACCATAAATATAAAAAAGCATCAATTAAATTTAAATAGATGCTAATAATCTTATATGCTAATGGAGAAGGGTGCAATGAATTACCTCCAGCTCTTCAGCGTTAACTGAAGCAATTTCTAGGGATTCGTCATCAATATCCAGGCCAATGACATGCCTGTTAAACACAAAACTTCAGTCAAATGCAGTTTCAATACGACATTATGAACACAAAAACTAGCAGAAAAAGTTCAAATCACTGTAGAAAAGGCAATGTGAAATTATAAATAAATCTCACTCCACATCCAGGAGAGTAGCTGCAAGACCTAATGTGCCACACCCACATCCAAAATCTGCCACAATTTTGTCGCTTACATCCCCAAATGAATTCTCAGCCTAATCCGTTAAAATTAAACAAATAAACATGCACTTTTACCAAGCTAGATAGAAAGAGTAAACAAAACTAGCAAAGAAATCAGAAAGCCCTCTTTCCGTAAAGAATAAATGACATCAATTGAGCTATGTCTCGTACCATATTCACATAAAGATTAGATTAACTATACATGATTAGCATTTTCCTAATCAAAGAATTAAGTGATAAAAAGTTAAGGGTTTGGAGGTGTATTTGAAAATGTAGCCAAAATCAAATAAACATAATCATCTGTGATAAACCATGGTAATATACTAATATGCATATATGGTGCCTAAGGTTGTAAACTTGTAATAATCACTTTCGATGGAGTTAAATGTGTGACCAACTCTGCTCTCTTTTAATGTAGCTACTTGCAATAATGCACATCCAAAAATAGGGGTTTCAACAACATGACACGAAAATAATTAAGTTTTGGGTTTAAAGTTACAATAAGCTGGTTACACGGGTCATGTTCTGGTTTCATAATTTTAAATCTGGTATGCCTTTGACACAAATAAATATACAAGCTCTTCATCAATCCAACTTTTCCCCACACTCAAGCAGATTATACATACATTTGAAGTCCAAAATTGAAAAGAATGATCTTCAATCCCAATTATAAACCTAGAATTCAAATTTCAATCGCCACACGAACTTACAAACATTCAAATTTGAATAAAAAACAGTAAACAGTGATGAAGCAGATACCGTATACAGCATACGAGAAGCAATGTGAGCTCCAGTGGGATATTGTTCCAGCTCAATCTGCAAATTAGCAACATCCATACACAAATCAAAAACTTAATCATGCATCGTCTGAAATCAACTTCAATTATTGCAATTCACAGAGGCAAAATGCCAATGATGAACAACTAGATGCGTGAATCGCAAGAAACCACCTTTGGATTGTCGAATTGTTGAAGATTGCCAAGTAAACCTTCTAATTGCTTCAGCTTCATCTCTTTCAGATGTATCAAATATCAATGATTCAGTTTGAACAAAGGGTCAAAACTAGAATCTAGCCCTAAGACCCTGATAATCAGTTTTGGGTATTGGGCCAAAATATTAACATGGGCTTTTCCATGGACTAGTATTAACTGAATCCGACCCGGAATCGAATTGTGACACGAGATTTATCTGGTTCGGTTAGTGTTTGACGGTTTTTAATGTATAGTCGGTCTCGAACCGGTTTCAATTGGCTTTTTAATACCTCTAGCCATATCGCTAATAAAGGTTTTATCTAAGGGTGTTCAAAAAACTAAAAACCAAACCGGAGCTTTAATAAAAAAAAAACAAACTGAATTGATAATCTGTTTTCAGTTCGGTTCCTACCTGTACTAAATCGTGCATTCGTCTTTCCACTTCTTTTGTCAGCTCTACAAAAGTTATTACTTATTCGACTTGGTTGTCCGAATTCTAGCGTATCCGAATTGTGAATTTGGGTTAATCGGTTGAATTTTTGGTTTGACGTGTTTCTAATCCAGTTTGGTTTGATTAACCAATAGGCTAACAAAAATTCATATATTAGAAAACCATGTTTTATAATTACGAACCAAAATCAAACCACTGAAAATTAATAATGAATTCAATCCAACTGTTAACGATGTTTGAGACTGATATGGTTACACGTTTTTTACTTATTGGGCATTCATAATAAAAGTACACAATTAAGATAATAAAAAAAAACTAATATTTCAACACTTGAAACTTAAAAGACTAGTACCGGCTTAATGTATTGTACCCTTAAGCAAAACTCAATGTTACATACAAATTGCAAACCAAAATCTTATAAAACCTGTAATTTTTTCAAACAGTTTTAAGTATAAGCCGTAAATCAAACCATTATTATCTATACTATATATAAAGTATATGAATGTGGTATTTTAAGATATCAAAAAATTAAAAACACTTACTATATTCAATGCATAAGATACAACCACTTTTAAGGGTAAAATAGTATTTATAACATTATTTACACATTATTCCTTATCATTAGTTACACAATAACCTTACACTTACTAATATTTGCATAAAATTTTATATTATCTACCCATACACCACAAAAACTTAATATGTTTTAAGATTTTAGCTCTATCTTTTAATATATCATATTAAAAACGGTTTTGAGACTACAATTTAACCTGTTTTTATTTTTAAACATTTTGATGTAAACTTTTTGCTGAAACGATCTGTATTTTATGAGGTACAATAAGTTAATGCGTATATACAAGTCGTCATACAGAACTTATTTATCTGTTGTTTTAAATTTTAACTTAGAAAAAAAATGTAATAAACTTTTGTAAAACTACTATAAGAATAACAAAATATTAAATGCACGTGTCAAATGTAAAATGTTATATCACTACATTGCGCGGGCACCCTTTTAGTGTTTTCAAAGATAGAAACCAAACAATAAACAATGTGGATTCCTTTATACCCACTTGGGTATGGGAATAGATAACCCATTCCCGAATTCAATCACCAATTGCCTGCAAAACGCCTTTTTCTATCATTCTTTCATTCCCTCCGATTCCTGCAAATTCCCATATCGTAAGTACATTTCCAATATCCATTTTCAACAATTTTCAATTAATTTTGGTTTTTGGTCGAATTTGATTTCACTCTATTCGTTCGCCTTAGGGAAACTAGGGTTCTTTGAAATTCTGATTCTGTCAAATTGTAGAAAAGCTGGTTCAGATTCATGTAGTTAGATACACGAAACCTCTAAAACTGATTTTTTTTTAAATTAATTTGATGATAAAGTGAATAAATTCATCAATTTTGATTGTATAATGTAGCCATGTTAGCAGGCTAGCAGCAGTTCATACTTTATACATACTGAAATTATAAACATCATTTCAATTCCAATGGGATCAAAGAATCTTCTTCTGTGATAAAGTTATCAGATTTTAAACCGAACCCTTGATCCCACAAGATTATTCCTATGTATCATGTGATTTATGTATAAACAATTGGAGTTTCTTGCCAATAGCTAGTTCTAGTAAAAAAGTTATATTTAGATGTAAAAATATTTATACTTAATTTCTCAATCTTGACTTCATTGGTTAGTTACTAAGGTGAGTCATTCAATACAGAACCATAGTTTAAAGTAGAGAATCACGAGAATCGCATAAACACACGTGCATGTTGCTATAACCATGGTACATAAGGTGGTTATTTAACTGCATAACCGCATCTCTTTCTTTATATCACTATATATACAAATATTTATGTGGTATTTTGGTTCTCACTATTCTCTACACAAAATTGGTTTTGTATTAAACGCGCTCTAATGACTAGGCGAGTTTGATATAGCATTCAATCATTCATCACTTTGGTACCAACTATTGTTGTGTATGCATATTTTTGTTTCATAATTACTGTTATATTATAATTTCATGTTTTCATTGTATTATATGTCAGGATGGAGAAATTACGAGGTCGTGGAAAAAATAAATGCTACTGGAAAGAAGACGAGACAAAGTTATTAATTGAAGTTCTTCAAAATATGGCTTCTGATCCATCATGGAAAACAACTGGTGGTTTTAGAAGCAATTACATGGTTGAGGTGCATAGAAGGATGATTACCAAAATGCCACATTTTTCAAAACAAGTTTCACCTCATATCGAGTCGAAAGTCAAATGGCTAAAGACGAAGTTTCATGTTATAAATGACATGGTGAAACAAAACGAGTGTCAATGGAATGAAGCGGATGAAAAGATCACATGCAAAAGACAATGGTACAAAAGTTATTGCCAGGTAAACTTTTATGCTCCTTTATGCTTATATATAATGGCAAACTGCATGAAAATTTAGCAGCCAACTTGAGATTAGACGAAAAATAGAATCCGACTTGCAGTCTATTGATTTGAGCAACCAATGTGATTTTAATTGATATCACGTGTGAATTGCTGATGTGCCACCGACACTGTTAATGCCAAGCTAGCCTATACGCACTTATGAAAAAAATGCTTATGTGCACAAAAGCCATTAAGTTTTATATGCAGTTGCCATTTACATATTTATGCATCTTAGTTCTTTATTGCTGATCTTGTGTTATGTTTTATATGTATTTTAAAGAGTCACAAAGAGGCAAAAGGATTGTGGGAATTTAAGTTCCCATTTTTCAACCAACTTGAATTGGTATATGGAAGGGATAGACCCAATGGTGCAATTGTTGAAGCTAATGGTGTTGTCACACCCAATATGGAAATTACCATTGTTGAAGGAAATGGTAATGCAATTAGTAGTGAAAGTGGAGATGATGATCATGATGAATCTCATGATTCTTTAAGTGAAGAAGAAGAAGACGATGAAGAAGAAAATGGTGTAAATAACAATAATAATGATATGTCACAAGCAACACCGACGCACTCAAACAGTACAGATTCAAAAAAAATGACTATAAAGCGGAGGATGCCACCAAATAATGAAGACGGGATTATAAAGAAAACAAAAACAACATCATCGCTTGATGATATTGTGGCCCGTTTAGATGATATCAACAATAGTTTTTATGCTTTTGTAGAAGGATTCAACTCTAAGTTTGCAACTATGGCAAATCTTGTGAAAAACACGATGACAGATGATAACATTCACCAAAAGACATCCTCAGAAAAACTAAAGAACGTGATTGAGGAGATCACGAAGTTTAACTTTTCGAGTGATGATCTCTTCAAGGCTGCTGAAACATTCTCTGCAAACAGAAATAAGATTGATGTATTTTTCAGTCTTCCCGAGCAACTGCGGGTGTCTTATGTAATTAGAGGTTTTAATTCATTTCCAACCGCTGTGAATGCTAAGATAGATGATATCAGCCAAAAACCTGCATTGGAAAAACTTAAAGATGTGATTATTGAGATCATGAAACTTGATCTTTCAAGTGATGATGTGTTCAAGGCTGCTGATATGTTTGCTGCAGAAAGAAACAGGATTGATGTGTTTTTTAGTCTTCCTGAGCAATTGCGGGTGCAATATGTCAAGCGCTTAACAGGCTGATCCTCAAGTAGTTAGATTGTATGTGAGTATAAATGTAAATTTGCTAAAAGATTTTGTTCTTGTGACAGGTTTATAGTTGTGTACAGTAAAAGTTATGTGAGTTGGAACTCAACTCTTGTATTGTATGCTTTTGTCTGGATTCAATCTACTTTTTAGGTACTGTCATCAGTTGACAAAAGATAGTTACTTTCATATGTTCGTGTTTTTAGGTACATAAAGATTATATTTTAAGCAACTCGGGTGCAATGGATATCTCTAACTAGCTCGACCCGTTAACCCAACACAAATCGGCCTTTAGGGGCTTAATCCCCACTTTAATGACCAAATAGATTTTGCTCATCCCTTTCGTTTCTCCTTGTTTTATCTCTTATTGTGATCACATTTTGGCACGGACATGATGCTTTTTGTTAATTATTATTTTACATCTCTGCTCGTGACTATAAATTCATTCGTTTAACTTTAACTGGACATCGAAGCGAATGTGCATATTCTTGTTTGTATTTTTTCTTTACGAAAATAAGGTTGTTCGTGTACGTTATTTAAATGATAAACGGACAGACGAACATATGTGAAATATACAAAATGTTTAAAACACCATCTATCATTAAAAAAACATGTAATGTAATCTGTAATATACTTAAGATTCATTTTGTTATTTGTTTGTTCATATTCAATTGCTTTGGTATAACTATCTTATAAAGAATGATCGTTATAAATGTAATAATTGTAAATAAACAAGCATCAATGAACCTTAACAACTAAAGACGTCTTATGAAATCCATAAAAGTTTCGGTTTTGTTTCTTCAACTTAGGAACAACAAAACAACACGGTAAGATTTAAATCATATATCTTACTCTTCTGTTAGGAGCTTAATAACTATAATTAGCAATTAATCTTCAAACAACATATCGATAGGTGACATAACGACCAGCCGTCTCACTTGGTCTGATAATTTTCATAACCTGACCGCGCTTTAGCCCATAATAACGAGCAATTGGATCAGACACCTGAATCCTAGGTAGCTGTCATCCAATCATAAAAAAACGAGATCAGAATATGTGAATTATAAATACTTTGATTGTAAATCAAACAACTACATTTAAGCCATGCAAAACTATCGGGTCCGGTTGGCCAGAATGGGTTAAGGTCAAAATGGGTCGTTTAAGATAACATTATATGGAATGAATGGGACCCAACCTGTGTTTCTTTGACGGTGTATCGTTCCAACAAAGTTTTCTTTTCTTCAGTTGTAAGTACTTGGTGTTCAGGAACTAAAACATGATCTTTAACATTCACCAACAATTCTGCCTCCTGTGTTTGACAAAATATAGAACTATTAACGAGTGGGCTGAATCAGATTATGTTCAATCTTTAATGGATGAAAAAAACTACATCCTTAAAATATAACAAGTCCAACAGGTCAAAAGCCACCTA
>BJCN01317965.1:0-16019 GCA_018326445.1 Flaveria brownii
TTAATGAGGCAGCACTTCAAGACCCTAAAGTTTGAAAAAGTGACATCCAAGAGGGAGTGTCATGAGATATCATGAATTATTGGATGTGACTTTTCAAAGTCTAGAAAGTTAAAGTTATTCACTAGGTGACTCCTAAACTAGGTGACTCCTAAACTAGGTGACTCCTAAATAGTTACCTATCAAAGAGCACATGTATTTGTAGTATAAATACTACCTTCATGACAATGAGAAAGATGCACCATCTTGAACATACTTCAAGAGTTATACATTTCTTCTCATCTCTCTCTACAATTCTATTTAAACTCTTGAAGTTAGTCTTATAATCTTGTTATAGTTATACAAAAATTATAACATTTTCTACTTTTTCTAAAATAAGGCCATGAATTTTCAGTTTTTAGAAGACAAAAATACTCTAATAAAGTCAAGGACCATGCAATATTTTCTTGAAAGATGGATATAGGTTTGAAGAACTGAAGTGAAAAGGCAATAAAAAAATTAGAACATATAGGTTTTTAAGTCATCTTCCACACCAAGACCTAACTGCAAGTTGCCTTCATTAAAGCGCAGTTCTAAGCTGTGTTTTCTATTGTTGCTTTATTAACTAGTTTCTAAATCTATAGAACCACATTTCTACTTCACAAAGCATCATCTAAAGGTGTCAAATCATTCGAAAGTCATTTTATTCTCAATTGTTAAATTTTGAATTTGGAGGCCCTGAAGGCGCCCTGTGTGGTTGAGCACCCTGCAGTCTGCACACGCCAGGGCTGTCCCTAGATCCACAAATGCTTTTTTTTATTTGTGATTTGTGAACAGATTGATTTAGGTTATGTGTGATCTCTAAAGGCCCAAAGGCTAAAAGAAAATATATGAGCTTTTTAATAATCGGGTCAAATACATAAAATGAGCAACGCCGTTGAAACTAGGTAAATGGATAGGAAAAACATAGATCAGCTCAAAAGGAAACAGGTAAATGGGTCACACAGGTCAACCAAACATAACCTGCAGCAAAAATATACCCATTTCAACCCGTCATCCAACCCGCCCAGTATTCCACCTCTGCTAACTGTTGAAAACATTAAAGCATAAGTACTCTGCTCACCGGGAAGATTTTCAGGATGTTTGGAACATATTCCATCATCTGCATCAAGTGTAGGGATGAATTCATCAATAAATTTGTGTGGTTTTCCATTCCCCAAGCCACACTTGGCCGCCAGATGCTCTAAGAGCTCAACATCAGTGGGATCGAATTTCACACCAACAGGGAGTCCAGGCCACTCAACTGAAACCTGCAAAGTGAAACCAATACAAGAGGTGACCTTTTTACTCCAAAAGACGGGTTTAAAAAAAAAAACCAAGTCGCATTAGTGCTTAGAAAAAGTTGGAACGATTTATTAGATTTCTTACATCACTATTCTTAATGTCACAGTGGCACTGTGGACATTCCCGAATCGCTCCACAGTCTTTGATTTGATTTACCAAAGGAAGACTACAAGTTTTAACCTTTCTTGCAATAGCTCTACCATCAACAATCCAGCTTCTACAATATTCAAAAACCAAAAGGTAGATTATATTAGTACCAAAAACAACTTTGATATGATAATGTTGTGAAGCTCTTTAAAGAACGATCATACTCCCTGCATAAAAAATGTATACTTAGGCTCATTAACTAATAAATATACCATCAAACTCTGATTTGAAGACGCTCACTGAAGGATATTAAATGGTCAGTTTGACGTCATATTTAGCAGATGTTATGTGTTTACTTCAGTTAAATGTTTGACAAACAATCAAATACACCAAATGCACCTTAAAAATTACAAAGTTGAGCGACTGGCATATACCAATATCAGGTAAGTTCCAATTACCCTTTAAGAGTTCAATAACAGAGAGTAAAATTATGCAATACATAACCTCAGCATTTAAAAACATGAATCAGTTGATCAAGAGCATATGCTATACTATATGCCCTCATGCTTGATTGCTTGGTGTCCCCTAGTTCTATTAAGAACACAGAAATTAGCAATAATCTACACATAAACTTAAAGTGTGTCAAAACTTGGGAGATTATAAATTTATGATCTACAAGTATCAATCAAAACCCTATATTTCTTATTCTGCATACTCCACTTCGTTTTCTACCAAAAACAGAAAACCACTTCACTCGTAGAGCTCAAAGATACGCAATTTATTAGTCCCTTTTCAGAAATGAAGTATTCTCAATGCTCTCATAAAGATAGAAGCAGCTAGTATACACCACACACACACGTTTACAATAGGTTGGATGCGAATGATCTCAAATAAAAAGCTAACCCGTTAACACTTGATTCATTCGCCATCACCCAGATAATCACACACAGAGAGAGAAGAAAAGAACCAACAGGGTGTCAACGGAGAAGAATCAACCGACTAAACCCTAAAAGATTTTATCACAGGTGATCATCAAAAATGCATCTTTTGAGACAGCAAAAAAAACCCAAAAAACAACGAAGAAGAGAGAAATCAAAGGGATTCTGACATGAACAACAGAAACCCACTTACTTGGCCATTGTATGAAGGTGAAATCGAGGGTCGATCATTCAACATTTGAGAGAAACCGAAGGTGCCGGTGATGGTGCGTCTTGTTTTGGGTGAAAAAACATCGTAATTTCGCCTCTTGTTGTCTACTGATGCAAGTAATGTTAATGGTAGTGATATGGGGGAGAAAGTGTGAGTGGGCGCGTGAGGACTGTAAGCGCGTGACAGTGGAAAAGACATGTGTGAGCGGGAAATTGAAGATGTTGATCCGTTATGACTTATGAGGTGTGTCTTCCGAGCCGTAGGTTTGGTTACTTCTTTTGTGTTTAACAAAACATTTTTTTTTGAACGACCAATGTACCATGTTTCGGAGGATATGTGTTATCTAAATTGGGCTCGCCTATCTATTTTCTAGCCGGTACTGTACCCCCAACCCTTCAGGAGGAAACTAATTGCCGAGAAAACCCTCTGCCTCAAGTCTAAATATTTTTTTACTCAAAGTGAGACTTGAACACATGACTATCCTTTCATTTACATGTCATAAATATCTTATCTTAATCAGTTGAACTAAGGATAATTGGTTTAAACAAAACATTGTAAATGACTATTTGATCAAATAATTTAGCTATATATCTGAATATTAAAAATAAACTAGTGATTTAAGTCCATGCACACAAGTGCATACATAGCTAACGATGCGGGTTCGATTCCCGCCCTTCCTTCCTACGGGTTCCCCCATCCCCCTGAATAAAGTAAGGCCCCGCCCCTGCCCCGGAACGTCGAACGACGTTTTGATTTTTGTAGATGTTTCAGGCGTAAGTTGTTGTTTGTCTATGAAACAAATAGTATTACGTGTCCGCGTGTTTATAAATTCACATTTTTACGGTATCTTTTAACATTTCTAAATAAAAAGTACCTGGTCAGCTACTAAATTAACTTGTCACCCGTCTACGATATTCACATTTTTTAAGACATTTCAAGGAATATTACACGACCGAAGACATTTCTTGTGTTTTTGATCTGAAACTATGATATTTTTGTTTTTGTTGGAGTTGATGAGATTTGAGAACTGAAGAAAAGTTATATGATTAAAAAACATTTACTTGAATTTCCCTATAAGAAGTGAATGCTGAAACTCTTTTGACAACTCCGTGTGAAATAACAACGTATTATTCATTTTTCATTTTATTAGATGTAATTTCTATAAAGTTAATAACTTCTATTTCTTTTCATTTTGGACAAGTACTGAACTCTAACAATCATATTTTCATATCTGTAATAATTTATAACTTCATAAAAAACTTATATTTATGAGTGTCAAGTTCTTAGTTTTATATCAACACAATAGATTAGATATAAATTATTAAAAACACGTTCTAGATGGTCTCGTGCTTTTAACTTTAAGACCGTTTCAAACAATCAATTAGTAATCAAACCTTTTGTTTTCTTGTATATCCCTTAATTATTATATTTAATTAATATTACCAAACCTAGAGCCAAAGCTATTAATATTATGTGTAACACTAGAGCAAACATTTGCCTGGGAGCAAGGTTAAGTTTTGGTGGGACCGAGAAGTCAACTTCTTCCCCAAGGAATTACATGGAAACCATGACATAATTTCACCAAAACCAAGCCCCCTCAACTTTGACCAAATTACACAAACGACCCCTGAGTTTTCTTGGATCCAATTCTTGGCTATCACATTCACTTTTTCCTGTACCTAACGAGTTCTTAAATTGTCATTTTATCAAAAGAGAATATCTAAAGCATTGAAATTGTTTGTCTTTTTATAGTATGAAAAAAAGAGAATATGAGTAATTTTGGGCTAGTGACACTAGTGTTTATCCTTATCAAATTAATATAGGTACATGTCCTATAAATTAAGCAATATATACTTTTATATAAGAGTCAATTTTAGAGAGGTGCGCTCGCCGTTCAAAAAACAAAATAACATTGTTACAACTTGAAAAAAATGCAACAAATAAAAATATAAGGACATGTTTAACACTACCCATATAAGGGGATTAGCTAGCAGTATTTGTTTAAACAAGGAGCAAACACAGGCAAAAAACAAAAAAAAATGTATAGATATGAAAAATGTTTTAACGTCATATTTTTAGAACATCTACGCATCTACTCTTATTAACCAATAAGAGGTTCTAAGCCTCTTGGCTTTTGGATAGAGAGAAAACATCTTACAAACTCTTATTAACCAATAAGAGGTTAATATTATGAATTGGCGAGCTTGGATCGGTAGACTTCCTTCAGTGGAGAACCTCGTCACGAGGGGTGTGAATATTAACAACCATTCTTGTCACCTTTGCTCGTCGGGTTTGGAGTCAAGTGATCACATTTTTACGGGTTGTGTATTTGCAATGGATATTTGGGATAGGATGGCGGTTTGGTGTAGAATTAAATTTCCGTTCGCGTTCCAGGTGAAAGATTTGCTTAACTTTCATTCCCACTTGGTCGGTGACAAAAGATGGAGGAAGTTTATTAATGTTATCGTTTTAGTTGGCATGTGGTGTATTTGGAGAGAAAGAATAACAGGCTTTATCGGAATCGATATATCACGACGGAGGCATGCTTTCAAGAGATTAAAGTTCTATCTTTCCTTTGGGTTTTTAATAGATCTAATTGTATTGGGATAGAGTGGGATAGGTGGTATGAAAATCCACAAGTTTTGTGATGTTGTGGTTGATGTCTTGGTTGTCTTTTGTTTTGTTGTCTAGCATCTTGCTAGTTGTGAATTGAAATGCCTTTGCCGTTCAAAAAAAACAAAAAAAAAAACAAATGAGTGCCTGTTATTATGCGCCGTAGAGTTATTTTAGTATTTTCATGAAACAATGGTTACTTTACAAGAAAACCAGATATGATGATCCACAAGCACATGACAAAACAAATTTACTAATAAATCCTACAACTTCTCCATCAAAACCTAACACAAAGTCATAATTCTTTGCTGCTCCATTTTCTTGCTCCTTTTTAACTGTGTACAGTTTGTATGCTACAAGCTCTCATTCCAACATTAACAACACCGAAACAACCAGGAGAAAATACCTCTGCGCGTGTTTTCCATGGGTGTTTTTGCTGTTCCATCAACTGATTCATCTGCTTTTGCAATTAAAGTGCTTGTACCAGGAGAATCCGGTGAAAAAACTGCATTTTGAGAAGCAAAAATCCTAGGTGGGATCGCTGTGGGCCGGGGTTCTGGGGGTGAGCTGGCAGACAAGTAGCTTTGCAGCATTTGTATTATTTGAGTGAAATTTGGTCGAGCATTTGGATCTTCTTTCCAACAAGATGTCACTATTAAAGCCAAATCCTCCGGTAGGTCATCAGCACTCGGCCTCACGTTCTGCATGACAAAACCGATACAGATCAATGACAGAGATTAATGTATCATGTTGAAGACATTTCAAACCAGAATGATCAATGTAATTTAGCAGTATGTTTGACCAGTAGTTGAGCACCTTAATTCACATGATTTTTTTCTAATAACTATGTGCTATTGATAGATTTGGTAAAATTAGCAGACTGGGTAACATGTTCTTGACAAACTATGTAGTTTTTAGTATGGATCAAAACAGGCTCAAACACTTTTTGTCCAATTTTTGTACAACTTAATTTGTGTTACCAAGTGCCATATAAGATTTTTCCAATAAACAAAAGGTATAGGTTCCAAACATGTTGGTCGGGTGGTTGGGTAAAAGGTCAAAAGATGTAACTTAGGGGTCGGAACAGGCTGGATTGGGTCAGTTACCCCAAAACACTTTGTGTACAATATTTTAAACTCGACTTTTTTATACATGAAATGTGTTTAAATGATTGCAAAAAGTACATAGTTACAGTATTACTGTATGCATAAAAACACTTGGTAAATACGAGGCCCATGAGCCTTTGAATTGCTTGATCCCCTATAGGCTTTAGCTAGTATTTTTAGTTCCGCCCATTTGACTCATTAGAAATAAAGTATAACCAAAATTGATCCATTAACAAGTAAATGCATCAAAATTGCAACTTCGTTGTCATTCCTTGTTCTTGCTTCTCTCCTTATACGCATAAATTTTAATAATTTTCATAACATAAAGACTAGTCGTGCATAATGATTTTTTTAAATGTACCTTAAAAGCAGCAGCATAGGCTGCTTGAAGATTTGACATGCCCTCAAAGGGTAACTTATTGTGTATGAGCTCCCACAAGACAATCGCAAAACTGTAAGCATCAACCTTATGATTATAATGCTTTTTCTCGCCATGCTTCAGTGTTACAGTGCTGTAAAGCTACAATCAATAACAAATATTGGTATTTTAATGCAGAATAAAAAAGAAAAAGCAATATAAAATGTAACTTCTATTATAAATTGACCATCCAAAGTGATATATTACCTCTGGAGCCATCCACCTATAGGTTCCCGTTTCTGCAGTCATCATCTCTGTTAATGATTCTTCTCTTGCTAAACCAAAATCAGCAAGTTTCACCGTCTTGTGGTCTGCTGTTAGCAGCAAGTTTTCTGAAACCGATAATAAAGTAATTTTATGAATTTATGGTCCTTTATCATATATATAAGTATATACAACATGATTATCTGCATCTGTTTACATACTAGTACTAATTGGCGTATGCTTGGCCTTAAAAAGCATGAGGTGCTCAGAGGCGATTGGGTCCCAAAAATCAATGCGTGAAGTGTGAGGCGGGTGGCCAGAGCTTCACGTATGTGAGGCGCCAGGTATTTATATAGTTCTTAAAATTTAGTTATAGATAATATTTTGTAGTTTTTTAATCATTACACACCCAAAAATAAGATGATAAAAGCGATACACATATTTTATTAATATAAAAGCCATGATCAAACTCTGTGTGTAACAAAACAACATTTACGACAAAAGAAACTTATAAGCGCGTCACTTCAGCCATGATGAAGCACTAGGACCATCGTCTCACGCCTCAGGCACACTTTTTAAAACCAAGGGCTTATGGTTAAAAATTTACATGATCCCAACTCACCTGGTTTTAAGTCGCGGTGAATGATTCCATGCGAGTGTAAGCATTCCATCGCACGAGCTATATCAAGTGCAAATCCTATAGCAACACGCGTATCCAATCCTCCAGGCCTCATATTTACCAAGTATTTCCTCAACGTTCCACCAGTAAGAAGCTCAGTTACTATAACCATAATCGGTTCCTTGCACGCTCCAATAAACTGTGAACAATCATGTAGCACCATTAAAGAAAGATTCACATCATCTACCAAAATCTTGTTTTCATCTTATCAGCAAATTTAATATACTACCTTCACTAAGTTCTTGTGTTGCACTTTAGATAACATTGCAACTTCTCTCACAAATCGGCCTTCAATCTTTGCAATGCTCTCAGGCGTATCACCCTTATTCACAATTTTAATTGCAACATTCTTGTTTTTATACCTGGGAAATTGCACAAGATCAACAAGAACAACAAAATCAATTTGGCTAACTTATAAAGCAGATGTATCAAATTCAAGAACATGGTATTCAAGCTCCTCAAATTCCCAATTAACTACAACTTATTGTGAAACTGTAAGGCTCTGATTTCTCAAAAGATTGATTCTAATAAACCCAAATTCAAGATAAAGTCAACTTACTTGCCCTTATAGACCTTAGCATGTGCACCTTCACCGATCTTCGGACCGACAAAAAGAAGCTTCGGATCAACCAACCACTTCGCTTCCATATTAAACTCAACACCCGAATAAAACCCATTACCGGATCCCATTTCCTCCTACAGTATTCGCAAAACCTCGTTGAGGAATTAACACAAACACCTTACGGGCATAATATTCAAAACCGCATTTTGACGTAATCAGACCCGCAAAAGAAGGATCAACAGCACCCAAAGAAGTCCACGCGTTTCAGCGTCAATGACGGAGAATCACAATCAAGTCGAGATCACACCCATAATTACAAATTTCAAATCAAATCAGATTTCGGTTTGATCGTGAGTGAAAACACCAACAACCCCGTACAGAATCTTGATGAATCAGAGCATACGAGTGAAATTTAGGTCAAATGAGAGGTGGGTTTGAAGGGTTTGAGATCAAAGAACACACAGATGGAGGTTGAAGTTGAGAGAATGCATTGAATTGAAGGTTTTAGGCGTAATTTGGGGATGATATTAATATAGAGGAATTGGGGTTGGGGGTCTGTGTCAGAGAGACGAGAGTGTGAATTATTTGAAGTCATTAATAATAATTAGGTGAGAAAAGGGCAAAAGTGATGGCGTAAACAGGGATGATTTGCGCTACGTGACACGTGGATATTAATTTATTGTACACATCGCATCGTATCATAATTTTATTTCTTAGACTTTTATAAATTAAAAAATGAGTTGACTAATACAATTCGTATCACTAATCAAGTTTGTTAATTTGATTGATTAGTAAATTTAAAAAGTTTGTATACCACCATAGACACTGATATTTTTCAAATAAATGCTCGTATGAGATTTTTTACATAAGAGCATTCGTATTAATTTTATCATCTTCATTCACATATTTACATTAAAAATATATTTTTTATATTTTTTCAATTAAATAATAGTTTTTTTATATCTTCATCATTAGATATTATCTCTTTTTCACTCACAACTATTTTCATAAATATCAAAAAATTTATAGGGGTTGTATCGTGTTTCTCCAAATATGAGAAAACACGATTCAGTCCCTATAAATTTTCTCTCTTATTTACTCACAACCACTTACAATCATCTCTAATAATATATGACTCACACTCACATCAAAATAAAAAACTTACTGTAAAATACTCTAAGGCCACTTAAACCCTTAGAATACTCTTTTTTTTGTGTTCTTATACGTATGTATAAAATTACATATGAAAACAAGTGCTTTTCCCGAAAGAGTGTTGGAGAAAAAATATTTAGTTTTTTCCTCGTTACAATCATGTGTGTTTTCAACTTCAACTTATACATATGATTTAAATATATAATAAAAATATATCAATTAACATATGTTTTCTGATGTAGCGCACGGAACCAAATCGAAGTTCAAACACGTTGATTCTGCGAATACCCACGATAATCTTCACCCAAACCCCTAAATTCGACCCCAAGAGTCACGAATTTTAAAAGACAATCTTTCATTTCAGAATTGATCAAGTGTCCTTCCACATTACATCAACATAACTTAAATAAACAACCAAAATTCGATCCGGCCTAAAACAAACAACCATGGGCCAAACAAAAGCCCAAAACAAACCCGAAAAACTAGAAAAAAACATAAAAGTGGTTAAAAAACCCATTTAGAGGCCTTATTCTGAAAAAATAACAGGATAACCCGCCATAAGGCGGGTTTCCATAATGCAGCCCTCATTTCCACGATTGTTTTGACTGATAGCACGTCAGAAACGGAGGCTTATAGCCCAGGTTAGGTCCATTTTCGTACAGCGCTGTCGTAATCCTGCAAAAATATTAAGACCCGGTCTTCAACACTTGGAACCGCATCATTCTTTTTCATCCGAACTCTTGTATCCTCATATGAAAAAGGAATATTTTAGACGGTAAACATTACGATTGTTTTAGGTTCTTAGTTGTAGCAGATCATGACAATATATATCAGGGGAGGATATTCAAATTGATATATGACTTATTATTTTTCAAGTGTTATTTTAGTAAAATAATAAATGAGGATGGGCCAAAGGCATTATAGCCCAGCGGCATTTTGGTGACGGGATAAGACTTAGGGCCTGTTAGATCATGAGTTCGAATCTCACAAAGGGGGGGTTTTCTCATAATTATGAGTTTCCTCCTGAATTGGTGACTTGGTGATGGAATATGATCGCGTGATAATACTGGTAACACAATGATACTCCAGTGATCCGTGAGTGATTCCAATTTAACCGTTCAAAATAAATAAATAAATAAATAAATGAGGATGGAAAAGAAGAAATACACCCATCATTTTCTAGCAATAAATATTTAATATCCTTTTACTTATGTATTTTGAATATTATATTATATTTTTCTATCTTAGTTTATTTGTGAATTTGTAATGAAATTTACTAGCTACAAAAAGTTATTAAAGAACTGCGTTAAAAATATAAAAATAAATAGGAAGCTGATTGAATAAAAATATAAAATAAAATGGTTAGTTCTTTAAAAATAAAAAAAGAAGAAAAACTTCCATTTTGGTAAATATTTTTTAAATCACTCATTTTGATAAATATTTTTACCATAAACACTCTTGTAAAAAATGCAGGAGAAGGAAGATATGTTTAACAAATTCTGTTAAAACTCTTCCCTTCTTATTTCAAATATTATTTCGCATAAAATATCTTTTTAAAATTTTTATATATAATACTTGGTAAACTTAGTTTGGATTATTAAAAGAAATATCAGATAGTAACTAAAAATAACATATTGTAGCCCTATCTTTTAACTATATAAAATAGAAAAAAATATATATAAACAACTTATAATTTAAATTAAATTAAATAACTTGTATCCTCATTTATCAAAAGTCTAAACGAGAAGTGTTTAAATTATATTTCTTGGCGTATAAGTAGGTTATAGTAAAAATAATATGTAATATAAAAAACGTAAAAATAATAATGATCTTGACACGCGTTCTTTTATTATTTTCAAAGGACATGATATTTTGTAGTGGCGGAGCTTGAGGATTATTGTAGGGGGGCGGGGTGAAATTAATATTTTTTAGGGGGGGAGCGAACTCGATATTTATATAAAAAATAAAAACGGGTCAAAAATTTACACTACCGGACCAAAATTTAACACTACTGACGAAAAAAACAGGGAGCCCCCCCATCGGTCTCCACTATACTTCGCCTATGATATTTTGGTCATTGTGTCAAATAGCTCATCTCATTGTGTTTAATATGGTCACTGTGTCAATTACCAGTTTATCATGTTAATTTTCATTATTTGTTATATGTATTTATTATGGTGTTTTACGTTTTATATCAATTTGTGTTATTTTTATTATTGTTTTTATAGATTGTATAAACTTGTTATCTATCATTGTATTTTACAAATAAAAGTACACGATAATATTATTTTATCAATATATTTTTCAAAACTTATAGTGTTCAAAATAGTACAATGTGTTATTTTTATTATTGTTTTACATCGTATAAACTAATTGTTATATATCATCGTGTTTTACAATTGAACATACAGAATGATGTTCTTTAACAAATTATTTTTTCAAAACTTGTAATATTTAAAATTACACAATATGTTATTTTTATCATTGTTTTTATATATTATATAAACTTATTGTTACCCTTCATTGTGTTTTACAACTAAAATTACACAATTATGTTATTTCATTGATGCATTTTTTAAAATTTGTAATGTTTTTTATAATACAATGACGATCATAAATATAATGGTTGTGTTTTATATTTTATATCATTTGTATATTATTTTGTTATATATACTATATTATAATACACGAATAAGAGTTTCCGTCATAATTTAAGAGATTTGAACATTTTAAGCACAAGGTACAACTTAAAATCAATTATTTCTAGTGACAATATTGTCATTTTAACCATGCTAAAAACGTGGATATTCAAATCTATTTACACATTGATCCCTTTATTTGTTAATAATTTACTATTTATGTGGTTGTTAGATATTTTCACTTAAAATATGGAAATGTTTGTTTTGATTTTAAGAAAACAGTTACAGTCAATTTAAAGAAATCCAGCTTATAAATACGCACTATATATAGTCCAGTTTATAAATATTTGACCAAATCTCTTGAAATTATGAGTTTTACAACTCTTAATACCTAACTACATATCATATTTGATTTTAACCCGTCGCATCGCACGAGCAGACTACTCGTTGATTTTAATGTATTAAAGTTATTAGTTATTAATTTATCACTTCGTTTTACATACTAGAAAAACGCAACAATGTTATCTCATAATTATATCTTTTGAAATTTATTGAATTAAATTGATGAATTCCAAAAGATACAATAAACTACAATCAAGACACAATGACAAGCATAAATCATATGAGTTTAAAAAAACTAATGATTTTAATATAATGATATTGTATTCATTTCAGAGATAAAAAGCTCTCGTTTTAATGGTGTAATTTTTATAAAAAATTAATTTCGTACAATAAAGTTACATACATTTAAAATAAATGGGAAAACTTTAAAAAAAATAAAAAATTGGTTAAACCAGAAATACCTCTATACCAAACGTTTTTTTTTCTTATAACATGATCTCAATCATTGATTTAAAGATTGTTAGTTGAGATTATATATTTTTTCTTTTTAAGTTTAAACCCATTTTTATCTGAACCATTTACTAATTATCTTACATGCTACATAACCAAAATCTAAGATGTCTTAAAAACCAAGTTAGCATGAAAGAAACAGTTGACCATCTTGTGTATCATATTCAAAGCAGTAGAACAATTGAAATATATGATTCTAGTTGTTTAACATATTTTCAGTCTCTAAATGAATTGAGTGTGTGTGTGTGAGTACATATGTGTATGTGTATACGGGCAATAATGCACATATTTGAAGAGCCAAATGATATAAAAACAGTAGATGGATAAGGGAGAGTAGAGTGTGGGGTTAGATTCAAGAACCAAATTGGATGATAGGTCGGCCTTTTAATATTCTAGAATAAGATTCTCAAATCATGCACATGTGGATCGAATCATTTTGTTGTTTAGATACCTATAATTGTACGAACATCAAACCTTATCAAAAGACTAAAAATTGTCTATAATTACTTCGTAGGGTAAAATGCAAGAAAAAACAATAGATATATAAACAGGAAACGTCAATTTATATGGTTTTGTCGATGTGATATGTCTAATTGTCTAGGGACATATAAAGCTCACTTATTGTGGTATGTGATAAAATAAATTATAGTAATGCATATCTTAACACGTTACATCTTATTTGGGGCTTGCATCTTTTAGATTTTATTTTCGAATTATGGTGAGGTGTAGTATATATTTTGGCTATAAAAACTTATAAGAGTTATCTTATAGCTTTTTTTGAAAATAAAAAATCTAAAAGCTTTTGAATGATATATCATGAATTTATCAACAAAATCCAGCCTACTCATCTCCAATGGCTTATGGAGTGCAATATATTGTTTTTCTCTCATTATATTTGTATTGAATTATTAACATGTTGTATACATATATAAGATATGTCGATGTGGATTGTAAATTTTTTTCTCTTATCCTCTATGCTTTTCATCATTTCATTTATTTATTATTTTTGGTTTTCATTTTATGTATTTTGCTTTGTCATGGTTTTATTTTCTTTCATAGATCGTATCTAATTTCTGTATAAACTATTGACTTGTTGAAATATTGTTTTTCATATAAAAATCTTTAATGGTAATATGCTGCTTCTTTAATTAGACTACCGAATTGTAAAAAAGAAAACGTTTCCTCCATCTTAAACTTGAATCATTCTAACTCAAAATTAATTAAAAGTAAGTTGTCAATCCCCCCTTTCTCAAACATTTCCATTATTTGGTGGTTGTTTACTTGTTTAAGATATACTTCAACTAGGGCCTAAGGATATATTAATAGAAATAATTGTGATTATTAAAATTAATAATGTTGTCAATAATAGCTATATTACATTTGCACACGGAAGGGACTTTTCTAGGAAACCAATCTTCAATTATCAAGTTATTTCGTGACAATTCATTTAGTAAAAATTATATTTTCAAAAACTTAAATATATAAAAACATGTGCGTATCTATGTAACTTCAAATTAAACTTTAAAAGTACCTAATGTTTTAGTAAAAATTATATTTTCAAAAACTTAAATATATAAAAAGGAAAATGGAAGTATTAGATTAACTGATAAATGAGACTTTTAAAAATAGGAATGATAAAAACAGTTGAAATTCAATTCGATCCGTTTGAGCGGTCGATTCATTGGTTAAAATAAAAACGATTTAAAAAAGCATAACCAGGCTAGTTGTTCAGTTAGGCGCATTGTTCTCCATCCAATGGTCCGTGTGAAAACATTAATATTTTTAATTTTTTTATAATTTTTTATAATTTCTTTAACGAACTATACTTTATTTGAGTGTTCTAGTTTCATTTTTATTATTATTATTATTATTATTATTATTATTATTATTATTATTATATTATTATTATTATTATTATTATTATTATTATTATTATTATTATAAAAGTATATAAACTCATTATCTATACTTCAAACAACATAATGAGAATGAGTTAACATATAATACAAACTTTTGATGCATGGTTTTTATGACAAACAAGTAATTTTGTTAAGCTTTAGGCTATTATTTATCTCTTCTTTTTGTCATTTTAATAATACGTTATATTACAAAATTTAAAAATAGAAAAAGTACAAACATACTTATTTGACACAACTTAGTTTTTGATAAAACTAAGGGTTTTCGCGCGCGTTGCGCGAGAAATCCTCTCATAATTCTAAACATAGATAACAAACATTGTTATAATAGCTGTCTTTATAAAGGTAAAACCCTAAGACATCACAAAGAAATAAAAACATAGCCAACGGTCATCACTCCGCCGTAAAACCTTAAGGTTAAGGGTCATCACTCCGCCTTAAAACCTTAAGGTACTTCATCGTAGGTTTACCTTAAGGTTAACGGTCATCACTCCGCCTTAAAACCTTAAGGTGTACTTCGTCGTAGAAAATCTAGCTAGAAATGGCATAGTCATATGTTTGAGGAAAAAAAGACAAAACAAAACCATAAAATGCAAGAAATATAAAATAAAACAAAAACAAAACCTTAAAATATAAAAGAAAGCAAAACCTCAAAACCTCAAGATTAAATCTTACGTTCTTACATAAGCAAAAGAAAACCACAAAAGGTAAAAGAAAAATTATTTGACAAAGCACAGATTAGAAATATCAAACCAATCCGTAATACATGTATTCCTTTTATTGATCTCTAGTAACCAAAATAAAATTATTTATTGATCTTTAGTAACCAAAATAAAATTATTTATTGATCTTTAGTAAGCAAAAATAAATTATTTATTTTTTAATCAAAATAATGACCCTTATAACAATACTTATCCATATTTGAGTAAACGTTAGATGAAAATAAATTTGATATGACATACTAATCTTTTTCTTGTTATGTTCTTTAAAGAAATTAGTAACTACACTTACAATTGCCCTTCAAATAAAAAAAATACACTAACAATTGCCCTTCAAATAAAAAAGATGACACTGATATTTTTTTACTTCATTTAAGATTTCAACATCTTATCTTTTCGAAGATTCAATAATTCATCCTATCTTCACCAAACAAACTCTTGTCTGACCTTTTATTTTCAAAGAAGAAATTCACCTGAAGCCGTCGATCTAGAAAACTCATCTTCATCCACGCCATCATCATCGACTTGCAATAAGGGTGTCATCGTAGATCTGCAAGTCTATTGTCGCATCGACTTCATCTTCACCTTCATCTCCCTTTTTTT